>JAPKLW010002700.1:0-70833 GCA_026898455.1 Plectranthus barbatus | reverse complement strand
CGGGATTGATACAGTAACGGGACTGCTTTGCTTTAATATAGTACTAGAATTTTACCCGTGCGTTGCACGGAATTATTATATTTAAATAATAACATAAAAATATAAGTGTATTTAAAATTATTAGCATGTCATTATATATAGTTGTGTAAATAAAATGTGGATGAATAACAAAAATAAAAATTTATAGGAGTTTTATCGATTTATGACCCGAAAGATAGTTTAATTATCGATTCAGGAGCCAAAAGATTAATTGTCAATTTAGGACCTGAAAGATCACAAAAATTCTCAATCCAGGACCCCGAAAGATCATACAATTCTCAATCCAGGACCCGAAAGATCATACAATTCTCAATCCAGGACCTCAATATCAAGTCCTGGATTGAGAATTGTTTGATATTTCGGGTCCTGGATTGACAAATCATCTTTCGGGTCCTGAATTGATAATTTAACTATCTTTTGGGTCCTGAATCGACAATTCTCCTTTAGTATTATAAATTTCATAAACACACTTTCTACACTATATTTTGAATAGACGATTCATCAATATTCTTATACTTGCAAACTAAATTAGCAAGACCATTACAATATATTGTTCATAAAATTGCAATGTATAACTGATCTTGATTGAGAATTGCACATATAATTGGCTATGAATAAAATTTGCAGAAAGATATTATTACCCCTCTAATTTGAAATTTTTATGCCGAAATCAACTCAATCGATAATGAACTTTATTTTCATATATCGTCCACACCTAATTCTCTAAGTTTACTTGGTTATTTTTTTAAATAGATTGCATTAAACTAAATGCCATTCTATTTAGATGTCATAAATATATCGAATGCTACTCAAAATTATATATATATATATATATATATATATATATATATATATATATATTTTGTATACATAAAATTATTTAATAACTAAATAAAATTTTATATTATAAGTTTCTAAAGATTTTAATGCACACAACATTTAAGTAAATGTAGTTGAATTAATTATAGATTAAAATTCTCATATCCCTAGAATACTTGCTCGTAAAATTACAAAATGTAATTTTCCATGGTTAAAAATAATTTTGCAGCTGCAGCTCATTACTATACAAATCTTTTACTCCCTCCGTCCCATTGAAGTAGTTTCATTTTTCTTTTTTATTTATCCCATAAAATTGTTCCATTTTCCTAAAATATTTGAATTTTTTCAGACTCACCAATAAAATATTAATCTCACTACACTCACAATCCTTAATTTATGTACCAAAAAAAATTGGAGTATTTATGAGCATATTTTATTTAACTCATACAACTCATTAAATTAAAATGAATATTCCCCTCAATAATATTAGACCACGCGTTATTTTACCATACATGTCAAAATTTTATTTTCTAGTCTCATTTTTTATTTTTTTGATTTATTTTTAAAGAAATTATGTATATTTCAATTTACTTTCATTTTGGTTTATTTTGATTTTAGGTTTTAAATCTAAATATTTGTTATTTTATCTCTTTTGAGTTTTGGGGAACACTATCAATAGAAACTCTATTGCTCGGGTATAATTTAAAATTTAAGAGTTAAAATGTTTAAATAATTTAACTTAACCTTGAATTGAAAGTAATTTCTAAACCATCTCATAAACTAAAACAAACATTAGAATAAAGAATGATTTCCAAAAAAAAACTCATACTCATTCCTTTTACTCTCAAAATACCCCTAAGTTTTTTTTTAAATAAATTTAAATAAAAAATTAATTGGTGAAGATATCAAAACTTCAAATAAAAGTTATTTAAATGTATTTTGTTGAATTGCTTGTATTTTTTAGATATATTATTATTGAATACAGTAAAATTAAAAAGAAAATCAATCTGTATTGTCATGTAATAGTTTTGGGAGGAAAAATAATATTATCATTATTTTGTATAGAACATCTTGTTTTATATATCATCATACATAAATCATATTTTTTTATTATAGTTATAAATAAATAAAGCAATCAAGTATAGCATTAATTACTGTTTTGGAAGGAAAATAGTATTTTTGTAAATGAAGTAGGAAAATAGTATTTTTGTAAATGAAGTATAGAATAGATTTTAGAGGCGTGATTTGATCTCTTAAATATTAAATGGATTTGCTGATTTTTAATTAATTTATTAAATTGATTCAACAAACCAACAAAACTTCTCTTCTCTTCTCTTCCTACTCAACAGTTCCACTTTCAAATTCCAATGCCACTATTAACACTCTATCATTTAATTCATCCTGTCAATTTACCACTCCCAAGAAAAACTCATTTATTGACATAAATTACATTTCTACAATTAATGCTCCTAATCTTTCTATGTTATGTTAACTCAAGTATTACTCTACATGATTTCTCTAGTTCTTGGCAAGAACTTGTTGCCATTCACCGATGACACCATTCTCACGGCGCATCGAAGATACCTTTCGGGTGAATAACCAATATACATGGGGACATTTAAACTCAACACCTTATCTTTCTGTAGCGCGCTCTCCCTTCAATCTTTCTCGACAAATTTTACATAAGTGTTTGAGTTGCATCCACCGGAGCTACAATGGAAAATCTACGACAAAGGACTGCTCTTCTTCAATTAGACTCATGCTCGAGCATGGTGCTCTGCTCACTTTGCAATTGCTACCGAAGTCGATGCAGTCGGCTGACTCCCGCCATTCCCATCAAATCTACTCTACGAAAAGCTTGAAATCAAGGTTATTTAAAGCAGTAACCCATCAGGTTCTAATATACTTCGAAAATTGCTAGAGAACCTTTAAAAATTCATATTAAACATATATAAAATATAAAATTTGATGTTTGCAAAAGTAACATTATTTTGATTACTTACCTACTGATGCTTATATTGTTGATTTCTAGGTTGGAAGAGAGCATTGTTGCCTCGCCATATTCATGTGATGTTCGATGTATCTGTACAAAATAAGCAAACAAATTCTTTTAGTATATATGGAAAATAAAATATATATGGGTTTTTGCTGCAATATGGGTTTGACTTTTGATCTAAACAGAGCAAACTTACAATAATGAAGCCGGAGCCACCCCATAACGCCAGCTCTGCTAGTACTGTTCCCGCAACCCTGAACCACACCATCCCGCTCAAGTCGTGCAATACCAGTGAATCCTGAACAGCGTTCCTGCCGCAGTTGTCTAATATGCGAAATCGTCGTCAAGCCATTGTCCTTCTCATCTGCAATTAAGTTATGTTGGTAAGTTATCGGGTTCAATTTTCACCTTCAACTGATTTTCAATTTATCTTATTTGCAGGTTGTTTGAGAGTGTGTTGAAGTGGTCAACAATTACAACTTTTTTTAAAAAAAAAAAGAAGAAGAAGAAAAGAATGGAGTACCTCTTCAAAAGTACTTGGAACTGGAGAATTTTCAGCAGTGGCATCGATCTTTCGCGAACAGCTAGCTAACTTTGGCGACCCTTTTCGATGAGTAAATTCCTCAACACATTGTCATCAACTTAAGTTGAAGGTGATTAAGGAGGAGAGGAAGATGGTGTATGTAGGTTATGGAGAGGAGATAAAGAAATGTCAATATTGCAGAAGGTGATGGATGAAGGAATGTGATCGATCGAGAAGGAGAAAAAGAATGGTTTAAATTTATTATGCAACGAAGTTAAGAATTTGAAATTTTTTGAATTCTTGATAAGAACGCTGTCACAAGAAGTGCAATAAATAGAAAAGAAAATGATTATAATAACGTGGCAAGATTGTTCTATTTTCTGGATTTCACCCGAGGTATGGGCTCCCATGAATTTTGGGCAGATCCTTAAACAAATTTGAACAGTAAAATGTGCATGACTTTTTTCTATGGATGGGAATTTTTCCGCTTTTAGCTACAGTTGGCCCGGTTTTATTTTAATATTATAAATAGATAGATATATTATTGGAAAGTTTTTGGAGGAAAAAAGGTTTATTTTATAGACAATACTTTCAATGGCTCCAAATTAATGGATTTGAATTTCAAAATGAGTTGAAAATGTAAATAATCCCTACTACATTTGGAAGCAAAACAATTTTTTTTATTTGTTGCTAAAAAAAATTGTATCTGAAAAATTCAAATATTTGTGAAGATATGGGCTGTTATGAAACTTTGATTTGACTGCATTAGGATTAAAATTCATTGCGTAGCTCGTATTCGTCATGATTGTAAATATTTGAAATTTCAAAAAAATAAATGATGAGTTGGGCCGGATAGATAATTGGACTCCAAATTGAAAAAATAAAAAGTTTTTGAAATGGATTTGATTTACATGTGCATGAAATTTTGTTATTTTGGCGGACAAAATGAGCGGGACAAATTTTGCTAGACTTTTCTCTTTTAATATAGTAAGTAGATATAGATTACTATTTTGTCTGGATCAGATGGTGAATAATGTATAAGCATTTATATAGTTCTAGTTGAGGTGCAGGTAATTTGTTGTGGCAAATAATTATCTTTTATTCTTTTTCTTTTATTTTTCGTGGAGTTCCATACTTCATCTATAATTTGTGAATTATGAATGAAATTTGATGATTATTAAATGTTTGTGGGTCGAAAGACTCCTAATTTGGCCTATTTATATAGTCCACGAAGATGGAATTAGATCGAAATTTGGATAAAAAGAGGATATTTATTTTAATTCAGAAGATTGTAGAGAAATATGTATAAATCTTGAAAATTTATCAATAAGTTTTTTATTTCTCTATTTCATTCTTAAACTAGCATTTCATCCCGTGCATTTACATCACATTTTAAAATTAAAAGGGGTGCGTTGTATGGAAGTATCACATTTTAAATTGAAAAAATGAACTACTTTTAATTTTGTATCTTCTAAAGAAATGATAGTTTTTCAATTTATTTATATTTATAATAGTAATTATGATTGTAAAATCTCAAATAGAGATTAGCGTTTATGTGATAATTAATCGGTAAGCTATTTTTTAATACTTATAATATATATTTATTAATTAATCAAAATTATATAAAAAGTTTAATTATTTTTTAATGGTAGGGGTTTTATAAAAATTAATTATTTTTATACTTATATATATTTATTAATTAATTAAAATCAAAACTATTATAAAGACTAAATCCTATGTAGGGATTTTTACAATAATGGTTTAAATAAATGTTAAAATATTATTGAAAATACTAAAACATTAAAAGGAAAATATATTTAAAAATTAATTTAAAAGAAAAATAAAATTTCCTAACTAAATTATATTTTAGGATATAATTCCACGTAAAAATATAGGGATATAATTCCCTATTTTTCCTACCAACTAGGGTATGGAAAAAAAAATTGAACTCTCAACTTCGTACTACCGTAGTACCCAATTTCGGCTCTTCTTCTCTCAAGTTCAACCACCACCCACCGGCCGGCGGCCACCCTCACACGCCGCACGGCCAGTTCTGCCCTGCCCGCCGTGTGTCCCCTGGCATGTATAGTGCAAAAACTGCAGACAGTAGGACAAGGCTGCACAGCACCGCGCCACCGCTGACTGAGCTTCTGCCGGAGTGTCACAAGTAGTTTCCTTTTTCTGAAATTGTATGTTTTCAATACATTGTTTGGAAATTCAGGGGACCTGGCATTCCAAAAAGATAATGTTGCCTATTAGCTTCAATCAACTGTTACGTTCTCACTTTTGTTTTGGATATTTCCGTTAATGTTTATTGAAGATACTATAAGACATTAGGGGAAGAGCTTTTGAGTCGGAAATAGGTAGAGACTTGGGTAACTAGAAGAAGAGGGAGGAAAATTGATAACTAATTTCTGATTGCTTTACTTGGTGAAAATATGTGTATTTAAGCAAATACATGAAATAGTATAACTAAAACATAACTCCTCCCTAGTTAATTGCCCCCTCAACAAATATTGTTTTGCTAGAAAATGGAGATGGTGCATTGCTTAGGAACAGAGCAGAGCACCTAGTCTTGCTGATTTCTCTATTCTGCGTTTTGAAACTGTGAAGCATACTGCTTGTTGTTACAAAGGATTGTATGAGTATATGTATTATTGTTGTTCTAATTCTGAACATGGATTATTACCTGCACTTAGTCGATTCAGATGCGTATTTGGAATCTGGAGAACCTGATTGCTTTAAAATTTATAATAAATTTTGGCTGACAGGGATCGGACCAACTATCTCAGTCAGCAGTTGGTTTGGTAGCCTCCACCAGTCGGTGGGATGATCGGTGGTGGGTCTGGTGTTCAGCTCAAGTTTTCACCAAACCAACTGTTCTGCAGCCCTATTTGTTCATTTCCCTTTCACCGTGTTTGCTGCCGCTGCACATAAAAATAAATTTAAGATACCTGAACCCAAAATCGGTTAAAAAATAGATCTGAATTGGAACTGCAGCATAAGACCTAACATTCAAATTACCTTTTCTCTTTTTCTCAATACTGTTCTCTCTCTCTCTCTCTCTCTCTCTCGCTCTCTCGCTCTATACACACACACACAGACACACATGGAAGAGATCAAATGCTAACAAGTGATAATATGTTAAGTAAGAATCAATCTTTATCTTTGATTTTGATGGATGGATGGCTAGGTTTAAATCTTTTCAAATTGGCAGTTATGCATTTTAATAGGGGAGGTTATGCATTTTAGTGAAGCATAATATGTGATTGTGTAGTCATTTTTCATAAAAAGATGGGAAGTTCTTGTCCAGTTTGGAAAGAGAAGGTTTTAGAACTTGAACTTCTCTCTTGATGTATAAATTGTGCAAGTGATCTTTTTGTTAAATTCATTTTGAGTGAATGCTAGTTTGGAATTGCATATGTTGCTGTTATATTATTAAATGATTGTATCACTATTATGCCTGATATGGTGCAACCTCACTTTGGTATAGTTGTATTTTGTAATGCCTCTCCATTTGGAATGATATCACTCTCTATGTCTCTTGTAGTCGATATCCCTCTCTAACCATTGAACTATGAGCCTAACCAATCTCTCTGTGTCTCAGGGGCAGAATGGCATGAAGTGAGTATATAATTATTGGAATGCTGTTTCCTTTAACCTTCCGGCCAAAGTATTCCCACTGTGGGGCCACTCGTCGCTCGGTCATCCCAAATCTTTGCTTCTCTTCTACTACCTTCCATCGCTGCATTTCCTTATCTCACAATGTAGTACCCTTCTGCTCGGAACCTAACCCTGCTCAACTGCTCTCCGATTACCTCTCCAAAGGCAGGCATGCTGATGTGCTCTCTCTTCTCCGCTGCACTCCACCCTTTCACTTCCTCGTCTTCTATTGGAACAACCTCATCAAGCGGAGTGTCTCATTGCAGGATCACAGGAATGTCTTCCACCTGTTCCATGAAATGCGGCGCCTGCAATGGGTACCTGATGGGCATACTTATCCTTTTGTCCTGAAAGCATGCGGCGATTTTTCATCCTTGGTTACTGGGATGGCAGTCCATGCTCTCGTGCTTATTTCCGGTTATTCCAATTCCAATGTGTTTGTGAATAATGCAGCAATCGCTATGTATGGCCGGTGTGGTGCTTACAACAGTGCACAGCAGTTGTTTGATGAAATGCTTGAGATAGGTGTGTTTGATACTATTTCATGGAATTCAATTATATCTGTATATGTACAGATCGGTGACAGTAGGAAGGCTCTGTACTTGTTTAAAGAGATGGTTTCTAGATGTGATATATTATTGCAGGCTGATGCAGTTAGCTTGGTAAATATCCTTCCTGCATGTGCTTCTCTTAGATTATGGAAAAGAGGGACAGAGATTCATGCTTATGCAACAAGGAGTGGTTTAATTGATGATGTGTTTGTGGGAAATGCTATTATGGATATGTATGCAAAGTGTGGTCGAATGGATGACGCAAAGAACTTGTTTGATAGGATGGAGGTCAAGGATGTGGTAACTTGGAATGCTCTGGTTACTGGCTACTCTCAAATTGGGAAATTTGATGATGCTTTAGGTTTGTTCGATAGAATGAGGGAGAAGAATATTGAATTAAATGTGGTGACGTGGAGTGCTGTGATTGCAGGATATGCACAAAGAGGTCTTGGTTATGAGGCTCTTGATGTTTTCAGACAAATGATTGCCTCAAGATCACAACCAAATGCTGTTACCCTTGTCTCAGTTTTATCTGGATGTGCAGCATCTGGTGCATTAGATCAGGGGAAGGAAACTCACTGTTACGTCATTAAACAATTATTGAATTTGGAAGGCAATGATCCAGGGGATGATATGATGGTGATCAATGGATTAATTGACATGTATGCAAAATGCAAGAACTTAAAAGTGGCTCATTCCATATTTGATTCTATTGAAGGGAAAAATAGGAGTGTGGTGACTTGGACAGCCTTGATTGGAGGGTATGCTCAGCATGGGGAAGCCAGTGACGCCTTAGGACTTTTTACTGAAATGGTAAGTGATAGATGTAGAATGATGCCAAATGGTTTCACTATTTCCTGTGCACTGGTAGCTTGTGCTCGCGTTGGTGCCCTTAGGCTTGGCCGGGAAATCCATGCCTATTCCCTGCGCAATCGTTATGGGGAGGCTATGATATTTATCTCGAATTGCTTAATAGACATGTATGCTAAATCTGGGGATGTAGATGCAGCTCGAGCTGTGTTTGATAACATGATCAACAAAAATGCAGTCTCATGGACGTCTATGATGACGGGATATGGAATGCATGGTCGTGGTGAGGAAGCTATACAAGTTTTCGAGAAGATGAGGACTGCTGGTCTTCCAATTGATGGAGTAACTTTTGTGGTTTTACTTTATTCATGTAGCCACTCTGGGATTGTTGACCAGGGTATTCATTACTTTAATAACATGAAGGATTATGGAGTTGTTCCTGAAGCTGAACACTATGCTTGCATGGTAGATCTGTTGGGTCGTGCTGGTCGCTTGAATGATGCTATGGAGCTCATTAACAATATGCCAATGCAAGCAAACCCAATTGTTTGGGTGTCAATGCTTAGTGCTTGCAGACTTCATGGTAATGTGGAAATCGGGGAACATGCAGTTTCTAAGTTGTTACAGTTAAAATTTGAAAATGATGGCTTGTATACGCTTCTCTCAAACATATATGCTAGTGCTAGACAATGGAAAGATGTTGCCAGGATCCGTTTGTTGATGAAACACTCGGGTATCAGGAAGAGACCTGGTTGTAGTTGGGTACAAGGAAGTAAAGGGACAACATCCTTTTATGTTGGGGACAAGTCTCATCCAATGTCTAAAGAGATATATGACCTCCTTCATGATCTGATTTATCGTGCTAAAATCATGGGCTATGTTCCTGAGACTAGCTTTGCACTCCATGATGTAGATGATGAGGAGAAAGGCGATCTTCTGCTTGAACATAGTGAGAAGTTGGCCCTTGCTTATGGCATTCTCACTACTTCTCCTGGGATGCCCATTAGGATTATCAAGAACTTACGTGTCTGCGGGGATTGCCACACAGCCATAAGTTACATATCAAGAATAATTGAACATGAAGTTATACTAAGGGACACGAGCCGATTCCACCATTTTAAGAATGGGTCCTGTTCTTGCAAAGGATATTGGTGAATGAACATTTGCTGACTCATCCGTGCGCCGCCATGTTATCAATTTCTTGATAAGTGGCATTAAGGTGTGATAAGAGTCTCCTTTCATTTTCTTTGTTGCAATCTTCTAGACCTATAGTAAACCGTGTTCTATTTTGGTCTTTATGAATCGATTATGCATATAGATGAGAACACAATGATCCATGCTATTGGCTTTCACTGACATTTTGGAGGTACAAAAAAAGCCAGCTTGGAACAAAAATTGCTTGCTTAATTAGACCTATAATTACCTGTAGAGTCTAGAAACTTTTGAAGCTAATGCCTAAGAGCCACCTATTGTCATGTTTCTACTATAGAACCCTCAAATAGACCACTGCCTATTTACTTCCTATCCCTTGAAACACTATTTCAGAATGCCCATTATTGGTCTGCCACTTGAGTTCATTATGATTTTCTGTGGACACATGTTTGGAGTGACATAGTTTCAACATAATGCTTGGCATTTTATTTGGAAATTTCATTTCCTGAAATAGGATCAGCAAGCCCTATGAATCTACTTTCATCTGTATTATGCAATGAAGATTTGGAAATTTCTGCATCATTCATTCCTTTGCAAACGAAAATGAATTTACTGGAACTGGATACTGAGTTGTTTGAGTAGATGCCTTCTACTAGTTAGTTCGTACAGGTATAGGCTATGGAAATCTCATTGTAATGGACAGAGCACCTAAATTTTAATATTTTTAATTAAAAACTAAATTGTATATAATTTAAATATATATGAAATAATAAAAAACTGACTAGAATCCTACTCTTTGTTTAGGTGCACTAGACTCTACCCAAGTGTTCGACTAGTGGCTAATGAGTTTTACAACATGTTCTTATCCGGCCATAAGCCAAAACTGGATGCTTTGAGAGTCTTCTTGCTTCATTCAGAATTTCTCTACTTTTTAATGCAGCAAATTCATGGACCGAGTCATATCAGTGGAATATGCATTCAAGGATGATGACAAAAGAAATGGGTACAGCCCCGATGGAAGAGGCTATGATCGGAGGCGCTCCCCAAGTCCCTATAAGAGGGACTATGGACATGGATCTATACCAAATTCTAGATCAGAGCGAAGGGGCAGTCCTCAATATGGAAGAGCAGAAAGCCCGGTGAATGACAGATACAACAGGTCATTACTTTTCCTTTACTGCATTATGTTAATGTCTCCATAGTTTCTTGCCTTAATTACATTGCCTGATATTTTATTTTTTTTTCTCATATATTTATCATGAGAAGATCTCGATCTTGAGAAGGAAGAAACATTTGTTGTAAGGATCTGGTAGTAACTATTGTCATGGTTTCACCTGCCAAACTTGAGGTAGAATGTAGTATTGAGGATTTGTTTTGTGCATTTATTGAACTGCAATGATTAGGAATTTTCTTCAGTATAGATGTCATTTCCCAGAATTTGGCCAATTTACACCGTGAAAAACTTTCAAATTAAATGTTCAAACCAAATTGTGTAAACTATATTGCAATTATTGATTCAGTTAGTTTGAACAATTTGAAATACTGATTTGATGGATAATTAAATCAATATTTAGTTTAGCCAATTTGATCATTGGTTGAATGAATGATGCAAATTATAAATCTGAGAAAACTGAACATGGTCGGTGGCTCTAAAGAAAATGTATATTCATCTACGGTATACAATTGAAAAGGGTGGGAACGGTTATTTTATAAAAAAAATTATTTTATACTATTTTAATACTCATGATTAATTAAATAATTATTAAATTAATGCTAATCATAATTTATTTTGTAATATAATTAAGAAAATTATAATAACTTTAAAATTTATAATGATTTATTATACATTTGCATGATGACGTGTGATTTTAAGTTGATATGTCATTTGGCAAGTTACGTCAATTTTCCGTTGCTAAAAATTTACTCCCGTCATAAATGTGAAATAAAACTGGTAGTTTATAATATTTTTTAATAGTATTCATAGCTTGTAATATATTTTGATAATATTCATAATTAGGAATATATTTGATATTTTTCCAAAATATAACATCATACAAATTCAAGTCTTGTATAAATACTAAATAAATAAATGTATATATACTCACAAAATACTGTGCAAAATCTAAAATATCCATCTATAGCTAATTTTCTTATAATTTTTATTTAAATAAAATCTCAACTTGAATGCGATTTTTTTACTAGAATTTCTTGGATTTGCTATAACATTTGAATTTTATAAATTATTTCATATTTTAACAAATGTTTTTTTTTTTTTTTTTTTTTTGCTAAAATAAGGTTGGACAATACCTAATTTTTCAAAATGCTAAGGTTGTTTTGTTATTACATTTTATTTTTATTAAAAAATTATACATGTCCATGCAATTAAAAAAAAAATAAAACTAATACACACTTTTCTCATTTCATTTCCATGGAAGAGTTTAGTTATATTTATTGTATAAAAAATGATAAATGGGATAATATTTTATTGAACATTTATGAAGATATGCTAAACAAAACACAAAATATGGACACTTATCTGCATAGAGAAAATATGATTGATGAAGCCAAATAAATTAAAAATTAAGAGAATTTGGATAGTAGAAGTGATCTATACGAGATTTTGACGAAAATAAGTACTCCCTTCGTCCCTCATTATTAGTCCAAAATCAAAATGACACAATAACCAACGTTTGTGAGTGTAATGAAATTAATATTTTATTAGTGAGTGTGAAAATTTTTGTTATTTTAGGAAATGAGACTAATAAGTGGGACATACAAAAAAGGTAAGTGGGACTAATAAATTGGGACAAATGGAGTATTTTTTAATAATTAATGGAGATAATTGCCTATTATTATCGGATATGAAAATTTAAAAACTAATGTGGAATATTTGTTGTGTAAAATTGACCAAAATAATTAGTATTGATTAATAAATACTCAATTATACAAAATACTTAAATAACTAATAATATTAATATTAATGTTCGTGTAAATTTAATATTAATGTAGTTTTTTAATTTAGTGAAAAACAGTATTAATTTATTTGAATATATATATATATATATATCTATATATATATATATATATATATATATGGAGATGTAGGAAAATATATTATGGATAATTATTTTAGAAAAATAAATAAATAAAATAAAACAAAAGTCGTTAGGGGACAGATTGGAAATAGCTAATTGTATGAGGAGTTAATAATAAATTTATAATTCTCAATTTATTTTCTTCTTTCCATTTTTTTTGCCTTCATTATTTGCTGATCCAGCGTTCTCGAATTCCTATCGAATCTCTATCACGATCTCCACGCAGTTCCCCGGTATTAGATTCACAACTTTTGCAGATAATTTACTTGAAGATTCGATTGATTGCTTATTCGAAATTTCTTTCTACTGGCGTAAACGTTTGCCGAAATCTTCATACTCGGATAAGATTACCGCTCTGATTGATTTCTCATCATTTAACCTCTTGAAATCAGGTTTTGTTGATTGTTGGGTTTTCTGATAGCAATGGCGAACAAAACTCAGATCCGCACCAACACCTCGGCGCTCATAGCTATGATCGCCGACGAGGTACCGATTTTTGCTTTTCTGCTCATTATTTTTCTTAACTGAATGTGTTTCTTATGTAATTCGTTTTTGCTCCATGATTTAGATTAGTGCGACTTTACGAGTGTTTTTGGTTTATGCAACCGTGCATATTTAGTTTAATTGTGTGGGATTTGATGGATTGATTGTACGAATGGTCATAATCATAAGCGTGCTCGCTTTCTCGCTTGTGGTTTAATTTGCTACCGTGTTTGGTTCGTCGAATTGTTAAGTTGGTTATTCATTTTTTTCAGTTGATTTTCTGTGTATGATCTAGTTAAGTATTAGCCTGTTGTTTGGTTTTCGATGTTGTTTAGGAAAGGAGAGGGTTGCATTGCTTGAGGATTGTATTGTACTTAATAGTGTAAGTGGGGAAAAAGGTTGGAGTAATCCTATGTGAAAATTGACATGACGTTCCATCTTGTTCGCTAGTGTTCCATCTGTCATCTTCAAGTACTATCTTCTTACTGTTTTGGCATATGTTGCTTCAAGCTTCTTACTACAGACATGGGTTCAAGTTGTCCTTCCTTTTGGCTAAATTTCTCCAGCAAGCTGATTAATACTTTGAGTTATTCTTGTTACTTTTACATTAATTGATAGCATCAAACTAAACAATGACTAAGTCTTTTTTTAGCTCATTCACTACCACAAACTGATTAAACTGTAACACATACATTAGTCGTTATTGGCTTCTTTCGTGAATGTGAATGCACTTTCGACCCCTGGACAATAATTTCTTTTCACTCATATTATTGAACGAGGACAGAGAACATTCTGCTATTAGGCAGCAGTCACCTAAGATTCTATATGAAATGCTTCATGTGTTTTATTGGTTTTATTCCCTTTCCAATTTTGTCAAAATTCTACTGCCAGATTGCCTGATTTGTAAATTTTCCATGGCATGCTTGTTGCAGTTTTGTCTCTCTTTTTTTCCTTTTCCCGTTATCCATAGAAGATTTTATGTTGCTTTTCAGCTCAGCTGGTTAGAGCAGAGGACTGAAAAAAGTTATTTTCTGCTTATCACAATGTATTTTTGCTGATAAGATAATACCATTGTTATTGCAGGACACGATTACTGGATTTCTGTTGGCTGGAGTTGGTAATGTTGATTTGAGGAGGAAAACAAATTACCTGATAGTGGACTCAAGTATGTTCACTGCATGTTTTCTTGATTCTTTTTTTGTTTTTATTAGAATATAATGATTGTTACATCTCAATGCAAGAACATGCTTTCTCAGTTTACCTCTTTTATGTTTGTATGATTGCAAATTTACAAATGAATGTGTTTATTAAATTTTAAACTTGGCAAACATGCTAATAAGATGGTGTATAGGCTAGATGGTCTTTATTTTGATTATCATTCTTCGACTTTCTGAAATCCCAATTTCAGAATTATATGCTAAGTGGTGTTGTTATTATGCATTTAAAATTTACATTTTTTTATGTTTCGGGTATGATTTAGCCCATCATGACTAAAGTCTAGGTCTTTTGACATGCTGTACAAACGTGACTGTTTGTCAACACCTAATTCTTGACATGCTGTAAATATTGCTCTTTTTACATGGATATGCACTTTTCTAAGTTTCAATGTATAAATTCTGGAGTTCAGGTGTTAAGTAATTTCTCTTTTCGTTTCCTTTTCTATGATTGTATGAAGACACGTAGTGCTTTGGAGGGAATTCATGCCATGGCTATCCTACTTAAATAATAATATTAGTGGTTTACTAGAAGAGAAAATTGTTGTAGAGTTTGTAATGAAATTAAAAATTACTGAATCCGTCCTAATTTATTCCACTTACATTTTCGGTCTGTCCCGTTTATTAGTCGTGTTTCCAAAAATGACAGATTTTTTCACATTCACCAATAAACTATTAATTCCACTACACTAACAAATATTAGTTATTGTGTCATTTCGGTTTGGACTATTAAATTGGGACGGAGGAAGTATCATTTTTTGCATAAATGTCTATGAACGATTAGCTTTGCATTTCTTTTCCATCAAATTCTCAATGCCATTAACACGTCTCATTGAGTATCCTTGCTTTCATGCCAGAAACTACTGTGAAACAGATTGAAGATGCCTTTAAAGATTTCACATCAAGAGAAGACATTGCAATAGTTTTAATCAGTCAATATGTAAGTTCCTGATTTCTAAATCATGCATTCGTATCATTTTGATTGTAGATGCTTAGTCCTACTCTAGGAGAAACAAATCAAGAAACGGCCTATAGCAGATTACATTCTATAATCCATGTCTCTGTTCTTCTCATTTCAGGTGGCGAATATGATACGGTTTTTAGTAGACAGCTACAACAAACCAATCCCAGCAATCCTGGAGATTCCCTCCAAGGATCACCCCTACGATCCTGCACACGACTCCGTGCTTTCGAGAGTGAAGTACCTATTCAACACCGAATCAGTCGCGTCTGATAGGCGTTGAACACCCATCATTTGGAAATATATTTATGTGGCTACGAATTCCCGTCGACAGGTTTGTAATCCAAGATAATTCGCGCTTAGATCGTGATTGGAACACTGTCGCTTGCAATAAGTTTGTCTTGGTGATATAGTTGTGATTTGTTTTGCTTACAGAAGAGAGAGTAAACCTTTGAGATCTCTATTTTTTTTTTGTTCAGAACTGAAATCTGGATGTTGTGTTTTGTTGCCATCTCGAGTTTCTTACGTCTTATCACTCATCAATTTAGGGGTGTAACCGAACATAGTCGAGTCGAGTAGTGTTGCGCTCAAATTTGGTTCGTTTAATATTGAGTTGAGCTTCGAGCTTATTTTATCGACTATTTTGAAGTTTACGAACGTTATTGAGTCTTAGTTGAGCCTAAACAAACTTTCTAAAATGTTTATTTTTATTTTAAAAGAAAATGTTATTTATTCCAAAATTTAAATCATGAAAATATTACTTTATAAAATTAATTATTTTATATTTTTTTACTACTTTTAGCTAATGATCTTGCTCACGAACTCACGAGACAAATATTATGATGTTTAAGTTTAGTTTATTTAATAAATGAGCTCCATTTTTTTTTTGAAGGGAATAAATGAGCTCTATTAAGCAAACTCGAAACGAATTTTTATCAAATCGAAATCTGAATAGCTCACTAATAATTTAATTCATTTACAATCATATTCATCAACCCACTTTGAGTGCGAACGCGTTTGATTACTTTCAACATCTAGTCAAACAAACCTAATATTTTTTTCTCCCCCAACTTAGTGGCCATGAGTTTTTAGTCTTTTGACCTTGTTAGATAGTCCACCACTTTGACTCTTTTTTGTCTTTGACAATAAATTCTTCAAATTCATTTTATTTTACATGTTGCATAAGACAGATAATCGTAATTTTTTATGATCATAATTCAACAGAAAATGTGGTTTGCCGAGTGAGACGAAAATATATTAATTTTTTCCTAATTTATTTATTTCGCCGTGTGTCTTTTGTAGAGTATGTTTAGGATTTAAATGAATTAAATTGTTTGTGAGCTACTCGAATCTTGATTCGATAAAAGTTCGTTTGAGCTCGTTTAGGATAAATTCGTTTATTAACTGAACTACACTTGAGCATCATAATATTCGACTCGTGAGTAAACTCGTTAATTAAAATTAGTAATAAATATAAAATAATTAACTTTATATTATTAATATTCAAGATATAAGAGTAGCAATAATACATCTTGTTAATAATGACAAAAGCTCTAATTTGAGCATTGATATAATATTATTTTTTAAATAAATAACTTTTAATTTAAAATAATATTGAATATTTTAAATTTAAAAAGTTCCTTTAGATTCGATTAAGACTTGATAAAGTTTGTGAACTTCAAAGTATTTAATAAAAAAATTTCAAACTCAACTTGATATAAAAACAAATCAAATTTAAACACGACAATACTCGGCTGAACTTAATTGAATTACAATCCTAAGTATGTTTGCAATCGAAGAGAAAAAAAAATGATATATTTATATTATTTTAACATGTTGAATTTCTAGCTAGGGCATAGATGTAAATTCGTGAAAAAGCAGAAGCATTTAGAGAGGTACAACCCTTTTTAAGAGAGAACAAAGAACCCCGCCTTTACTCACTTCTCCTTTCCCTCTCTCTGCGAAAGTAAAGAAACAAAGCTGCTCTCTCTCTCTCACACATACAGACATACATACAAATACAATCGATTTGTATATATATATATATATAGAGAGAGAGAACTAGTTGAAGTGTTGCAGTAAATGTAATTGTGTGTTTCCGGTTGAAAACCAATCAATCATCAATCGTTGTACTATCTTAAAAATCTTTCATGGCGAACAATCCAGGTGAAGCTTCCTCCGATGATTTCCTCGAGCAGATTTTAGGGTTTCCGAGCTATGCCGCCGGTTCCGACGCTAATTTGGTTGGGAACGAAGCTCCATCTCCCGCGATGATGCTGCAGCTCGGCTCCGGCGATGGCTCCGGTCACCTAGGTGGAATCGCCGGGATGAGAGTTGGCCTGGGCGTCGGTGGTGGATATGGCGTCGGGAGTGGCGGCGGTGGTTTTCCGCTGGGGCTGAGCTTAGACCAGGGGAAAGGAGGGTTTAACGATGCATCTGGTAGTGGGAAGAGGTTCCACCGCGACGACGTCCTTGATTCCCGCGCCCTTTCAGTTAAAGGGGTAATTTGTTTGTCAACTTATTCGCGTGTTGTTTGATTGAGCAGTTGTGGTTTTCAATTTATCGTTAGAAATGCAGTACTTTTGACTATTATACAGTACAGTTTTAGTTCAATTGTAATAAGTGTTTGGTGTGAAGAAGATCTAGTTGATGTCTGCTGTTTGATGATCGATTCTAGAATTTGTCGTATAGGATGGGAAACCAGACATCTAGAATTGATCTTGTTGTCATTTTCAGGGTTTTCATGGACAGCCAATGGCTAACACTATCCAAGCTACGCCCCATCCACCTATAATTCGCCCCAGAGTGCGGGCTAGACGCGGGCAAGCCACAGATCCACATAGCATAGCTGAAAGGGTATGCGCATCTTTGGGGGAAGGATGTCCGTTATTGAAAGTTTGATCATGATAAAAAAAATTGACAATTTATTGGTCTCTTGTTGTAGTTGCGGAGAGAAAGAATAGCGGAAAGAATAAGAGCATTGCAAGATTTAGTTCCCAGTGTCAACAAGGTCAGCTCTCTCCCTACTATCTAGTTCAGTATGCTAAGTTGTGATTTCAAGCGAATGAAGTAGTAGATACTCCCAAGTTTATGGATTTCTCTCTCTCTGCTTTAGTGTTTTCAACATTTCAACTTCAATGAGTACAGTTATATAGTCGTTAATATGGAGTTGTCTTTAACTTTCCTCTTTTGCTTGCCATCATTCTCTTAAAACTTTTTTATTTGATTCTGTTGTTTCTCTCATCTGCCCAGTGATGAGTAGCATATACAGAAAGTGGATCGTGATATTTTATATAATTCTGTTATCATGCTTTCAGTACGTGCCAAGTGTTCTCTTGTATGTTTTACCTGGTTCTTTGATAACGATTTTCTCTGAGGAATCTTGAGTGGGTGGGGGTTAACTTGGTGGGCGGCATGGTTGGTTATGCGTTTCTGTATTTTTAAAGTTGCATTTCTTACATTTCTATCTTTCTCACCCAAAGAGTTTCATTTGGATTCATTTTTATGTTCAGATTTATGAATGATTTATTTCATTGTTTATGGAGCTTCTTGTGCATGCTCTAATTGAAATATATTATGCAGACAGACAGAGCAGCTATGCTTGATGAGATTGTGGATTATGTGAAGTTCTTACGTCTTCAAGTGAAGGTAGATTATTTAATCCCTTTATGAGATTTTCTTTTGCACCAGCAGCATTGAATTCAACTGGGTTTACAAGATTATGAGCATGCAAAACAAAGCTTAAATTACAATTCCTTGCTAATTTATGTAATGGATATGATAAATAAAGGAATTGACACCTGGCTCCAATGATTCTATGGTAGCAGCCAATGTTGAAATCCTTGTTGCAGTGTGTTTTTTTTAAGAACCTTATGCAAATATCTCATCATCTTGATAAATCTAAAAGGGTCAACGATAATGTGATGATTTACTTTCCATATGCACTAAAAATTGTCGTGGTCTGTTGGATCTGTGGCTGACTTCCCTCTCCATGTAACCTCTCTCAAGAGCCAGCTTTCAAGATGTTGTAGAACTTATTTCTGTGTAACATCAAATCTTACAGGTGTTGAGCATGAGTAGATTGGGAGGAGCCGGTGCAGTTGCACCACTCGTGACAGATATTCCAATATCATCTGTAGAGGTAATATAAACATAAGAGATGTCAAAAGCAATCATAACATGACATAGCTTTTCCAAATCTCATTCTTAACGTACGCGTTTAACTCTTGAAGGAAGAATGCAGTGATGGTGGAAGAGCTCAGCCAGCGTGGGAGAAGTGGTCAAATGATGGCACAGAAAGGCAAGTAGCTAAGCTCATGGAAGAAAATGTTGGGGCCGCGATGCAGTTTCTCCAATCCAAGGCGCTCTGCATCATGCCGGTATCCCTTGCTTCGGCTATCTACCACACGCAGCCTCCGGACACCACCTCCCTCGTGAAACCCGAATCCGACCCCCCATCCTAATCTTCTTCAACAACCATGAAAGCTCATCCAATAATCCAAACTTCCTAAACTCAACCCCCCCTCTCTCTCTCTCTCCCAAGTTGAAATCTTAGTCGGATCCCACGCTTCACCAAAGGCGGCGACATGTCATACTGCTTAGTGGAAACGTACGCCTCATGTGCTTGGAATATTCAAGTAGGAGAGGAGGAAAAGCAAAGTCAAACCTCTCTCTTGGTGCTCTTCTTTTGCATCAATGGTGGAATGAAGAAAAAAAAGGGAAGCACTTGTGTAGTGGGGTTGGTAGTGCCCTTTCAAAGGTATGAATTGAGTTAATTTTGTAAAGTGGTGTTGTTTTCATTGCTTAGTGGAAATGGATACTTAGATTAGATAATGCTTACTTTTTTTTCCTAAAGTAGAATTTTGAGTCCAAGAGAAATCAATTGTAGCTTTTGACATTTTATTTTTTCTGGTTTGTTTTCTGAAAGCAATCTGCTTTTGTTTCTTTCTTGTTCTACTGTCTCATTATTGCGTTGCCTATTTGTTAAGATTTTACTTTTTTATATCTATTTAAAAGTCATGAGTGTAGGGTTGAGCAAGAAACCGAAAATCGAACAAAAAAATTTTGGTTATTTTGATTTTTGGTTTGGTATTTTTTTCAGGATCGAAATAATCAAGTTTATATATTTAATATTAATACATATAATATATATATATATATATATATAGGGAGCGGATCCAGTGAGAAAACTCTTAACGTAAGTGAGAAAGATGCTTGATTGCATTTACGATATTGCTTGATTGTATTCAGGTTGTTGCTTGATTGTGTTTTAGTTGTTGCTTGATTATTTTGTTGTTTGATTGCGTTTTAGTTGTTGCTTGATTCAATATCAACCATTGATTTTTTTAGATCTGATGGACACGATTCATTCTTTTTTCTCACAGCCGGATTTTTTTTTACATGATCCCTCCTCTATATATATATATATATATATAAATATATAGTTTCTATTTCTTGATTTTTAATTTTATTAAATTTATATTAAAATTCAGTTATGATAAAAAATCGAATAAGAATTTCGGTTTAATTCGGTTACTTCCAATATAAATTTAGTTATTTCAGTTGGATTATTTTTATATTGGTCAAAACTAAATCGAATAATTGAATACTCAACTCTAGTCATGAGGCGGAAGTTGATATTTATCCTTAAATATAGTACTTAAATATTAGTTTGAGAAGCTAAATGCAAAGTTGAGAAACTTATATTTGAAGATCCAATAATAAAAATGTGTTAAAGTTGATACCTTCAATTGGTGATAGGCTTATAGATATGTAGATTTTTCTTTCTTTTTCACAGAAAGATACCATACTTTCTATTTAACCCTTATTGCCAATTATTATATGGACAATTCTTTTAGGGGAATATAACAGACTTTTTTTAGGCGAATATATATGCACACTTTATTTGGTGTCAATTGTCATAAAGATAGGCTAAATATCCTTTTCCAATCAACTTCCTTATTATTATATTTAATTTTATTTTTTTATCATAAAATATGTTTTTGTATGCTTTTTTATAGCCTTAAACAGATTGATTCGAACAAAAAGAAAGTAGAGGTTATTGAGTAGCCACCTAAATGCTGTATGAAAAATGCAAAATAATAATAATAATAATAATAATAAGAATTGTGATATTCATTTAAACAGGCCGGCAAAGTAATTGGGCCTCCGTCTTCTAATCATTCAGTTCGAATAATTTATTTTACACTTAAGGCCCAACAATTTGAGTTTTAAAAAACCAAAGTCTGAAAATATAGAATTATAATCAGAATATATATAATATTTATTTATTATATATGAATCTTGTTCTAAAAACTATACTTTTTTACTTAAAAAAAACTCTAAGTTTTAGCAGAGAGTCTAATAATAGTATGTACCAATTTCATAGACTCATTAAAATGCAAGAAAAATAACAAAGCAAGAATCATGATTAACTACCATATTTTCGTTGAACGGTTGGCCTAATTAGGGTTGTAATCGAGTCGATTAGTGTCGAGTTCAAGTTTGATTTATTTAGTATTCAGTCAAGCTTCGAGTTTTTTGATCGAATACTTTGATGTTCACGAACTTTATCGAGTCTAAGTTGAGTCTAAATGAACTTTCTAAATTTATAATATATTAAAAATATTCATTATTATTTTTTTAAAAAAAAATTATTAACTCTAAAATTAATATCATATTCATACTCAAACTCAGACTTTTTTCATTACTAGAAAAATTTATTATCATTATTATTACTCTTAAATCATGAAGTAATTATTTTATATTCCTTATTAATTTTAGCTAATGAACTTGCTCATGAGTTTACAAGTCAAATACTACGATACTCGAGTTTAGTTCGTTTAATAAACGTTTTACTAAACGGACTCGAACGTGCTTTTATCGAATCAAAATTCAAATAAGTCACGGACAGTTGGTTCATTTACAATCCTAAACCTAACCACACCATTTGAACTTTAGTATTGAAAGTATAATTGTCAAATTAATTCAAAATTTGGGATGAAAATCAATATTTGTTCTTTTAGTTTACAAATTGATTGTATGAATATATTAAAAGCTCTAAATTTATCTTCCAATTACTTTTTATTTTAAGCGAAAACAAGTAAATATGTTGGTTTAAAAATATACTCAACCCTTTCCTTACACTTTGATCTTAAACATTTGTTAAATATTACTCCTATTTAATATTTAAATAAACTTATAATATTATTTATTTAAAATATTAATTAATTTTTTATTTTATAATACTAAATTTAATATTCTTATTTTTGAAAAGTTCCAAAATTAATGATAAATTACGAAAAAATTAATATCAATTATAAAAATTGAATTATACTCCCTCCGTCCCAGGACACTTGCAACGTTTTCCTTTTTGGTCCGTCCCAGAACACTTGCAACTTTTCCTTTTTTGGAAAGTTTTTATTAATTAATTACTCACTAAATCTACTCTACACCTACCCCACTTCTCTCATACTCCACTATCTCTCCTAATCATTAACCTACTAATCCTACCCCACTAACTCTTCTAATCACTTTTTCTTAACCTCCGTGCCGGGTCAAACGTCTCAAGAGACTCGGGACAGAGGGAGTAGTATAATTAAAACAACTTAAAATAGTAATGCAAATTAAATAATCGAAACAATGGAGTAAATATTTTTCTTACAGTCCATCGCTGCAGTCTGTCTCTCTCTCTCTCTCTCTCTCTCTCTCTCGTCTCGAGATATTTTGGCAACCCATACGTTATCACAAATTCCTGCTGCCATGGCGTTAGAGCAAGCGGCGGCGTTGAATAACACGCTTCTCCTCCACCGAGACCCCACCCCAATCTCATCATTCCCATTTCGCTCCCTAAATCTCAATACCGGCCGAAGATTATCTCCCGCGATACGCATTAAATGTTCCTTCGATTACAACGGCGGCGGTGCCGCGAGCAGCAGCAACGGGCTTTATGAGTACGAACGGTATGCTGCGGCGGCGCCGCAGTATCCTAGGCCGCCAGAGATTCAGTGGAAGAAGGAGCTCTGCAATTCGGTGCAGCTTATTGGCGTGGTTGGGGCTCCGATTCAAATCAAGCACCTCGCTTCCGGAAAGTCTGTGGCTTGGTCCCGCCTCGCCGTTAAGAAATCGCAAACCGATACGGTTTGGTTAGATTTTAGCTCTTGCTACTCGTTGTTTCAATATCTTCGTTTATTTTGTTTATTCATTTACTTTTCTGTTTGTACTGGCGATTTGCGTGGTGTTTTAGTGAGTGATTTCACATTTGAGTATTTAGGTTTTAGGTTTATCAAATTAGGATTTCAACATACAATCACAGCCCTTTCATCCTTAATTTCATTGTATACTGCTTTGTAATTATACTATGGAAATATGAAGAACAAGAAGAAGCTATCCTTTGTTGATTATCAGAGCTTTAATACCAGCTACCACCAACATTCTTTGAGTTTTCGTTTCAAACAGGATTTTTGGCAATAACTAGACATCTTGCTTGTTGTGTTAGGCATGAAGATATGAGTAATTCACCCTTTCCATTTCCCAACAGTAGTTTGGGCTTGTGTGTTGTAAATATTACTTAAGCTTTTGATCAATACATCAGTTTCGGGGAAGAACTATTGAATTCTAGAAGAACTTTTGTAGAAGTAATGCTTTTGGATATGTTAAGTAACTTGATGTGTTCCCATCTTATATCATTTTCACTTTGCTGAGCATTTATTCAGTTGATGATTTGTGATGATATTTTTCAGGATTAACTTGACTTTCTGGGATGAATTGGCTCATATTGCTTCTCAGCATGTAGAAAAAGGTCAGCAAATTCATGTATGCGGTCGCCTAGTCTCCGATACAGTCGAGAGTGATGATGGGAAGCAGCAGACCTACTACAAGGTTACTGGCCTATTTCCAACATATATCAGTTAAACCAAGATTTAAGCGTCGAGTAAAACTTATTTACATTTTCAATCATCTCCCCCAGGTAGTCGTCCAGCAACTAAATTTCATCGAGAAGAGCCTATCATCATCATCACCGGTGTCACTATACAACGGGGACTCTAGTTCTGCCACATCTGGTAATCGTCCATTCCATCTCCCTGTTCCCTTTTCTGCACGGTTTTACTTGATCATGTTTATGGAGTTCGGTTTTGGTTCTGATTGATTTGTAGGCAAAAGGCAAAGTTCTTATTCTGCGAATTCCACCGGTTCCACATCCACGGAAGAACTCTGGCAAGCCTTCTTTGCTAATCCAATGGAATGGTGGGATAATAGGAAGAACAAGGTAGAGGAACACATACAGATAAACATTCTTGAAAATGTAGCATGCCATATGTGTCAAGACTATCCCTACTGATTCCGTTTTCCTTCGACAGAGAAGCCCGAACTATCCGGACTTCAAGCACAAGGACACCGGAGAAGCATTGTGGGTCGAAGGCAGGTATAATCCACCATGGGTTAGGTCCCAACTTTCTATACTCGACTCAAAGATGGAATCTTTCAATGAGCACAATTCTGGCTTGCATGTGGATTTTACGGCTGCTGATAGTTTTGGGCCATTTTAGCTTTACTTCACTATCATGCTGTTTGTTTGATACGACGTGGAACTAAATATTGCTGTGTAGATTTAATAGTTTGCCTCACCCTTTTGAAACTATTGTAGCTGCCTTTCTCTTTATGCTTTGTGCTATCATGTGATGCTATTAATATCATGCCTATTTTGTTGATTAATGTGTTGGTTCGGTTTGAAAATCGAATCGAATCGTGCAAACCGCCAAATTAGTAATTTTAAAATTTTGGATCGAACCAAACCATTAATATTCTACAAACCAAAATACATTGAATTGTTGTTTTCTGTTTGGTTTGGCAATTTCGACTAAACTGAACCGGCGGTTTCGGTTTTAACTGAAATTGTAAGTACATTTTTGTAAAATGCTTAAATTAAAACATACTACCTCCGAAATGCTTAAATTAAAACATACTACCTCCATCCCAAAATAATTATCTTGTTTGGAAATGGCACAAATACCAATCCGTCCCAAAACAATTGTCTTGTTTGGAAATAGCACAAATACCAATGCGAGTAGAGATAGAAGAAATTAGTATTTTAATAGTGAGTGTATATTAACTTTCCATTTAAGGAAAAGAGGATAATTGTTTGGAACAGACAAAAAAGAAAAACAAGACAATTATTTTGGGACGGAGAGAGTATATTTTAATATTCTAGCATACATAAACTTAAAAATAATCCAAATCTACAAATTTGAATCCACAACTTAAGCAAAATTTTAAGTTTAAACCTACAAATTCATAACTTAGCTGACCGAATCGAAATCAAACTAAACCTCCATGTTTCGGTTTAAATCAAACCGAAAAATCCAGACCGAACCAAAATTGATATATAAAATGAACCAAAATCGTCGATCCGAAACCATTGGTTAATAGTTTGATTCGATTTTCGGTTCGATTTTGCTGCCTCTACTTTCATCTTCATGTCGATGGGAATCTCTTATCTCTCCATTAGAAACTCAATGAACATCATATGATAAAGATGAAGAACATCAACAAGAACAAGAAAGAAGTTTCTAGAAACTGTATTTTTCTTCCTCTAGATTATGGTATAGTCTCATTGTTTTACTTTTACAATATACAAACGATTCTCCCAAACAAAAGAGAGACCGAGGAAGAAATAACTAACTTCTCTACCATTTGTACAAAGCCGTGAGAGGTGTGGGTGGGTGAATCTTGATGTCTCTCTGCAAATCTAGGAGCAACCCCCTAAGCCTTTAGCTTCGGAGCCTTTCATGATTCTCAGCCTCTTGCAAGAAGTGATGAACATCTCCCATGGCACATCTCCGACAAGCATCCAATCCCCATCTTTGTCTTCGTATGTTGGTGCGAATTCAGACCCGTTGTAGCCTTCTCTCTCTGAGTAAACACCTGAAATAATCAAATACCAAACATTAACAAAAATGGAACTTTTTTTTTTTTTTCACTTTCCCAGGAAAGGTACAAGATTTGTTACCTATGGTACACTTGAACATATTCTCCAACGCCTTGAGAAGATCGAAGTATCCGTTGTAGAATTTGAGATCGATCTTCCTCAAATACGGAGCTCCATCCATGCTCACTTTCACGAACATCCCAGATCCCTCCGATTCCGACTTCTTCAAAACGTTTTTCCGGTAGGATCTCACCGGCGGCCATCCGACTACTTGCGCCCTGAAACAACACATGCATCTCTTCAATTAGCCCTAAAATTCAACCCAAATTCATTCACAACACAAACACTTCCCCTCTCTCTCTCTCTCTCCAGAGTCCAGACTTACTTGGGAGGTGGTGCGGCGGACTCGCGAGCTTCCTCCTTGCGAGAAGAGCACTCCATCTCCGACGAAGATCTCTTGTTGTTGACGCAAGACGAAGATGGCTGATCCTGATCCTGATCCTGATCCGATTCATGTGCTCCGGGTAACCCTAATCTCAGCTCGGTCGCCTTCAGATTCAAACCGTCGTTCGCAAAACCTGATCTCTCCATTGCTTTCCTGCTTCTCCGTGGATTGGATCTCGATTGCGTGCAAATCCGTGGGTTGAAATTGAAATTTGCTGAATTGTTGTTGAGCTAAATTTGTGTGAATGCAGAGATGAGCTTGCAGATAAAGAAGTTTTATAGAGAATTTGAGACAGCCATTTTGTGGGCCTTATTCTGCGTGTGCGTGAATTTCTTGACAGCTGAATTCATGCTCCCGCCCGGGCCCCACCTTTCTTTTCCATTTCACTGTCTGTTTGTTTCATTTCTGTTTCTAAATTATTGCTGTTTCTTCAATGGTGTATTTGCCCTAATTTGGGTAAAAATTTATCCAAACATTAAATATTTGGGTTAAGCATTGGATTCCCTCTTACTTTCCTTCCTGTGTAAAGACAATTTCACTGAAATTCCAAATTTATTTATAAATATTACTCCTCTCCTATTCCCAAATATTTGGTCTAGATTAGAACGATCTCATTTTTAAAACTTTATTTTACTTTTATATATATATTTATTAATATATTTTTAAATAATCTCGTAAATGATGCATAATTAATAAATTTTATTATTGATAGTTATTATTGAATAACAATAATTTTAGAAGTTTTTCCAAATATATAATATTCATAAATAGTTTTTGGTATTCATGAAAGATAAGACTGAACCAAATAATCCAGATGGATGGACATAGTTAAAAAAAATATTCTATCTATTCTGCTATATTAACCTCGTTATCATTTATAATCTGTTTAAGTGTATTAGTCGTATTTTTTAAAATGATACTTCCTCCGTCCCGCTTTATCAATTTTTTTTATCATTTTCGTATGTTCCACGAAATTAGTCTTATTTTTCTAAATTAAAAAAAATCTCCTTATACCAATAAAATATTAATTTTATTACACTCATAAATACTGGTAACTCAAATAGGATTAATAACCCACAACGGAGGAAATAATTTTTTACATTCATAAATAAATTATTCTCTCTGTCCCACTTGAATTGTCAGACGTACTAAATTGGGCGTCCCAACCAAATAGTCACATTTTCAAAAATAATAATTTTTTCACATTCAACAATAAAATATTAATCTCATTAACTCATTATATACTCATAACTCTTAATTTTCGTGCCCAAAAAAAGACAACAATCCTATCGGGACCGTGGGAGTATTAATTTAATTATAATAATATCTGGGATGCATGTGCGGGTGGGGACATGGATTAATGAGGGGGATATGTATGTTAGTTGGAAGACTAACAACTTTAAGTCTAATCCCATCAATCCTGCTCTCTTATTTTTAGCTTTGGTCGGCCATCCACGCCTTATATTTACTCTCTCTCTTTCTACATGGGAAGATGATTATGGTCCGTTCGATTTTGGATTCTTTAATTTTTCAGTCAACTAATCCAATCCACAAATCTCCCTTCTCTCTCTCTCTTGATCAGGATAATCTTGAATTCTGTATTTTGATATGGAGATCCCAGATATATATATTTTGCCATATTTGCAAAATCTAACATCCATATTTGCTTGCCTCGTGAAATCATCTGGTTCAGAATTGTTTCTTCATTTAGAGTTTATAAATACTCTCTCCGTCTAGCTCGAATAATCCCGATTTGATCGAGCACAATATCAAAAAATTATAAGTGTTGAATAAATTAAAAGAAATTAATATTTTTCAAAATATACTAATCAAGTGAGAAAAGAAAAATGGAATAATTCGGACAGAATGGAATAGATGATATGTCTGCTCGTGGTGCAATTTCAAGCAAGTTATAAGTTTATCAATTAATCAACATTCAAGTAATTTGAAAATTGATTTAGCTTTTTATCTTGTGATGTATGATAACTAGGACTTTTGTGCATTATAATTTCTCACCATGTTTAATTAAGTACAAGAAAAGTCATGATAGATTTAATTACTTTTGGAATTGTTTTAGTAAGATTTTCAAAGCATTCATAATTTTGCTTTTTAGGGGGAAAAAAAAGAAGAGTGAGAAGTGAACAGTCCATGTGAGGCGGGTCCGGATCTTGTCGGTTGACGGAGCTTGACAGCCCATGTGGGCTATTCATGAGTCGGGCCCACCGGAAATCGGGGACCGGCTTAGCCGGTATCATGGGGTGCATGCACATGTGCCATGGCCCATGCCATTTTCATATTCACATGTATATGCATGGATGGATGTGGCATGCCCACACCCAATCATCAACCTTCCAGTTATATACTACTCTTTATACTCTCCGTCCCGGTTAAATTATTCATATTTATCAAATACGATAGCTAAAATATATGAATTGTAGTGGAATGAATATTTTATTGATAAATATTAAAATTTTGCTATTTTAGAAAAATGAACAAATATTGTGAGACAAACAAAAAAAAGAAATGTAGATAATTTACTCAAGACCGAGTGAGTATATTGGAAAACTTTGAAAAATATATTAGAGTGATTGGTCAATTTCTTTTCCTTGCCAAATACTCCCTCCGTCCCGTCTGAATTGTCCCGGGTTGACCGAGCACAATAACCAAGGAGTGTGAGTGTAAAGTGAGTTGAGTGAAATTAATATTTTATTATTGAGTGTGAAAAAATTGTCTTTTTAAGTAATGAGACAATTGAGGTGGGACGGACGAAAAAAGAAAGTGGGACAATTGAAGTGGGACGGAGGAAATATTTCATTTTGTCCATTAAAAATACCATTCACCTACAAAAATATTCTAAAATTTCTCATATAACTGAATTATACTTCAATATTTGATTATATCAATTAAAAATACCTAACATTGCTAAAGATATTAAAATTTTGATGAATCATACGATAATTTTAATACAATATATGCTAATATATACCAAAAAAAATTTAAAAAAAAATTCACGCAATATTTATAGTATAATTTATCAAAATTTTAACACTATTAACAATTATGAATATTTTTAATTGACAAAATTAAACATTAGAATATAATTTAGTAATAAGAGAAACATTAGGGAGGTATTTTTAATTGATAAAATGAAATAATAATGTATAATTCAGGAAAGGAAAAACATTAGAGCATCTTTCATAATTGACCAATTCTTTAAGTTATTTTTTCTTAGTTTTCCCTTCTATATATATAATAAAATTTCCAAACAAACAATAGTGGAATTTGGATATTTTTACGGAAAAAAATGTATTCTGACAGAAACAAAGCCATCAACCAAGTACATGCACAAATCACTCAGTATTATCAACATTTGCAACAGAAAAGCCTACTCATTTTGTTAGTTGTTTGTATATACACACCTTTCAACAGTGTAGCCAGAAGCAGTGATTTTTTCAGAGCCACGCGTGGTAGAAAGCTTCAACTCTTTGAATTTAAGTCAGCACTCTTCAGGGCCCATGAACCTTGTTGAGATACACACAACTCCTGCATGACCTGCACAAACCATGAAAAGCAAGACACATTTGAAATATGACCAAAACAGAAATCAAGTAGAAGAAGGCCATTGCATTGTCATCATAAGAATTTGTCATCTGTGTAATGCTCCTAAAGAAGTTATACTCCCCAGCAAGACGACGGATAAGACACTCCTAAGGAATAGGTATTAGGCTTTGGCCTTGCCCACACACATAAAACCCGAAAAATGATTTGTCAATTCAGGACCCGAAAGATCGTACAATTCTCAGTCCAGTTCGGGTACTGGATTGAGAATTTTTGTGATCTTTCTGATCCTGAATTGTGAATTAATATTTCGGGTCCTGAATTGATAAAATTCCTATAATATATTTATACTAGGATCTTCGATGAGATATCGTTATTGTCATTTTCGTCATTCCTTCTATAGTACAATTACCTTTTGATATGCAACCGGAGTTGGTTCCTTCCCAAGTTTAATATTTGCAGCCTCGTATATGTGAGTTTTTTTAAGCTTTGCTTGTGGTCCTTCAGCAAGAAGGAGATCAATAACAACTTGCCTGCACCAAAATTACAGTGCAACGATACACGCTGAAATATTAGATGGTCTGGAAAAAACTAAAAAGTTTTGAGGTGTGAGAAGCTGGAGCAGAGGGATGACCTGAGATCGTCATATTCTGGATGATCAGGAGATGATTTTGGAACACAGATGCCATGAATGTTAACAGCTACTTTACTGAGAATTGTCTGAAACTCATCTGGAAAAGCATCAATGCTGTTTGCTGCAGCCAAAGCCTCTTTCGCAAATCCTCTTGAGCGTGCATACTCGGAAACTGCCATGTCCCTTAGCCGCTGGCTAATTTGTTGAAAACTGAAACAGCATGAAGCCATATCAAACTAAATCTTCATAGTAAAGCACTCTTTACCTTGTATTCATTTGGTTTCGTAGAAAATGGGGAAAATAAACACAAATGAAGGAAATACTACGCACAAGAAAAATATTTTCCATTCATTGACTTCAATTGTAAAGCGAGTATTTCAAACAATTATAATATATTACTCCCTCCGTCCCGGCTAAATTGTCCCGGTGACTTTGGGCACAATAACCAAGGAGTGTGAGTGTAAAGTAAGTTGAGTGAAATTAAATTTTTATTGTTGAGTGTGAAAAAGTTGTCTTTTTAAGTAATGGGACAATTGAGGTGGGACGGACGAAAAAGGAAAGTGGGACAATTGAGGTGGGACGGAGGGAGTATTACTTTAACCATAAACTAGATAAAACATACTGTCTCACCTGCAAGTCTTTGTGCTTTTGAAAAGTTTCTGAAGAGCTTTCCTTATTGCCTCGCAAGCTTCTTCGGACATTACCTTTCTCAGCATTGATCCACTTGACGTCCTTGCTGCAAGTTTATCAGAACCTTTCGATGCTGCAAGGTTCGCAGGAGTATTCGGCTTTGAAGTCTTCATAACGGGCCCAACTCTTCCTCTAGATAAAAAATTCGTAATAGTCTTCTCTGTTCTTTCCAACTCATCTTGTTGTTTCTTTACAACAGCCGGATACAGCTTAATGAAATTCAGATCTGGAAGCTCTTTCAATTTCCAATCCTTAAGGATTGGTCTCTCTCTAGCCAGTTCATGAAGGACATCTTTCATTGCTTGAGCAAGTTTAGGGTTTTTTGGTATTTGATTATATTTAATGGTCACATCCTTGCTAAACAGAACAAGAACATAATTCCTAGCTAAAACTCTAAGTCCTTGATCTTCTTCATACACCAACGAGGTTCTCGGAATCCACAGTCCTTGAACTAACAAAGCAAGTTCTTGCAATACAGCTAACACTTCGTCAATAGACTCATCCGGGGCTAGGTACTTCAGAGAGTCAAATCTATGAAGTGGAGGGCCCTGTTCCAGCAACTTCACAAGTCAATTAAGGGCAATATACACTTCTTATTAGATATTCCAAGAGAATATATTTAAGGCAGAAAAAGCAAGAAAATGGGAAGCAGAAGGATCATACAGTTCTTTTTATTCGAAAGAGAAAAGGATAAAATAAGTATCTGCAACAAAATTTCAAACCATTCTTATGGCAGCCCTAACAACTTAAAAATTTGTTTTAGTATGAAGCAACAGTACCATAGCTTCCCCAGACCAAAAAGAACAGTGTACGTATATGCAAAAGAAGGAAAGCAAACTCCAGCCAACAAAAGTGAATAATATAATATATTTCAATAAAAGTTAATTAGTTACAAACCTCAACAAGCCACTTTCTAAACCGTTCTTTTAGTGGTAAATCCAGCAAAGATCTGCAACATAATCACAATATAAGATGCACCAACATCACATGTAAAATTGCGCCAAATTTGCTCAAGAACAGGGTATATATAGATCAAACTTTCAGCAGCCTAGGTGTGTGCTAATAATATTAACTCAGATAAGAGTAAGATAGCAAAAACAAGAAACCGCAGCTAGAGAAATGAGAAGCAATGCAATGGTGTAAACTTCCGGACCAGAAAAATATGTCAATGAGCATGTTAGCAAGATTCAAGAAATGATAATCAATCACTAGAATCCCAACTCCCAAACAGAAACAAATATGCCAGAGAGTGAATAAATATTCCGAGGATAATGAAGATTCGAAAATAAAAGGTAGGATTGCCATCTTCCCAATTCAACTCAGAAAGGGTCATCAGAATTCAGAAATAACCGTTATATGAAAAATTAAAATCTATTTATTCATGTTCCTATAAAGAAATCTAATTTTTTAAAGATAAAACAAGAAATTAGGAAAGAGCTCTTCATAAAGCAAGACCAGTCAACATCATAAGATCACAGAGAAAGACTTTTAGGTATCATACATAGACTGTAGGCTTGTCAAGACAATAGCTCTAAAATGAAAACAGAACCTATATCACACTGATATACATGAACAACACAAGAATGCACGGTAGCACAACAACAGCGACAATCAGCAAATTCATAGTTTTTTGCCTCATTACCAAATGAATGAAGAAACATGAAAACAAGATCCTCTAAAATCAATTTGATACCTACCTCCTTGGAGGAACTTTGGAACTCGAACTATCACCAGAAGTGCCAGGACACAAACTATTCAGATAGTCATGGCTACAAACAAGGAAAAAGAAACAAGGTGAAAGAGTAAACATATTATTTTAGAACGTCGTCACAACATTCAGGAAAATGGGTACATATGTATACGAGCTCATGGAAAAGTTAATTTGTGAGCCTTCTCGGGCTATCATTTTTTGCAGGTATCCTGCCGCCAGGTCACTGCTTGCAGTATGGTACTCAAGAGGAATCCAAGCCTGATAAGGAAACAAAGAACAATGACTAGAGTAGGCATAAAGCTTCCAAAAAAATGAGCTTCCTATCTTGACACAAACAATTAAACTAGTACAATGCCTTATTATCACTATGTGAAAGAACACAAAAATCCAGACCCTTTGATAGAACCAATGCATACCTCTCCAATATCCGTGATCTGCTCCGGAGCTTTCTGTAAGGATTTTAGATTCAGTGGATGAGCAAAATCATACGAAAGTTGGTGTAAAAGAGACAAAGTAGAAGTAAAATAAAGGAATAAGAAGCTTCTAAATATGTCTCCACATTGTAAAAGTAGAACTACATTTCAGGCATATCAGCTAAACAGGAAAGAATGTTTAAGAAAATGAAAAATGAAATGATTATATGACCTCTCATCAACTATTGAGGTATATAACTAACAATGAAAAATATAATTCATCTTACCAAAAAAAAAAAGGAGCTGCAGCGAAAATGTGTAATATCATTAACGAGTACATCAAGAAAGAAAATTAACCTGCTTCTTTGACATCCCAGAAGTTTTCACTTCCTGGTACTCTTCTAACTTCACTACATCTTCAACATTATTGCGTACAGCAGTTTTCCTTTTGGATTCCTTCTGATCGAGATGATGAAATGATGGTCGAAGTTGTACAACTGCATGAATAGGATTCAAGTGTAACTGCACAACAAAAATAAAATAAATGAAGAAAATTATACTCATTCAGTAACCAAAGAGATTTTAGAACCCAACTAAACACCAAGAGACATAAGAAACAGCAAACCAATTAGGCCTGAGGGAGAAGAAAGAATGCCTTATTTCCAGCAAGAACACCCACTGTACAGCCATTGATCTGAGGTGGCTTCCAAGATGGAGCAAGAGTCTAGCAGAAGATCAAATGCAAATATATGGTTAAAGAGTGACTTTGTCAACAAACAAAGAGCAGTAAGAAAACTTGTACACAATTCAAACAACTATAAGACAAACCAGTTTCGTCCGTTGAACTCTGGGATCAGCACCTGTATCATAGTTCTTGTCAATGTCAATGGACAAATCAACTTCGACTTCTGCACTAGCTGGCTTTACCCTAACCTAAAAATTCACAAACTAGGAATATTTCATAATGCTCTATTTAGCTCCCAGCAGATGCTTTCATCAATGGAAATAGATATTAATGATACTTCACCATTTGCTGATAGGAAGTTGAGCATACCTCTTCACATCTATCATCCAATTCATATGGCCGCCACTTTGGCCTAAGAGGATATTGCAACAGATATAACTGCAAAAATGAAACAACAGTCCCTCATTGTTGAAATCCCATCATTAATAAAAAGTTCATCAGCAAACCAGAAAGAGCTACAAACAAAATAATTCACAAAATGAGAACAAACTTCAGCTAAAATAGAAAAATATGGCTAGTTACCTGAGTTTTGGGATCAATAGAAGGAGCAAAATAAACATCAATTTCTCGAACAACTTCATCTGCAGGTCCAACTTCACCCTCCGCTGCTTCAGTTTTCATTGAGTCATTCGACACTTCCACTTTATCCACATCCATATCAACTGTACTATTATCATGTTTGGGCATCATCTTGTCCTTCTCATCAACTTCCTCTTTCTTGGGAGTGGGCAATGACACAGATGCCGACGATGATGACGGTTCAGTTCGGGGTTTTCGGTAGGGTTGGGATTTGGCACCCTTAGGCACAAATCGAGATGACCGAGCAGCACCCTGATTCGGTCCATCTAAGAGATCATCAAGGTCCATGTCCATGTCAAATCAGGTGACTAAAGGAGATTTGTATTTTTTGTTAGTGGTGGAGGTTTAGGATTAAGGTTGGGAGTTGGCGGGTGATTAGTTTCTGCTGATGATCACCGGCATACCCTCCTCAAAGATCTCTGTTCAAAATCGACATGTAATTTATACTGTATTAATTAACTGAATATTATATCATCTTACAAAAAAATATATATAATATCGACTTTGGAAAAAAAAAACAATTGAATTTCATATCTAACCTCACCGACTTCAACTATGAAAAGGAAAAGAAAAAGAAATGCAAACTGCAATTTGTGTTCTAACATTTACCCTTTTGAGGATATAAACCTATGCAGTTGCAATTTAATTCCAAATCAATCATAAATTTCAGGAAATTAAACTCTTTGGAGAAGAAAGAGCTAATAAGGACCAAGTTAACCAAGTAATAATTCGTTTACCACGAATTAACACAAGAAGGAAACTACATCTTCTGTGCAGCATCACAGAATTAATCACTTCTCACGATTCTTATACCGGTTCATCAAACATCACCACACCAATTAGATTACGAGGGGGAAAAAATAACAAAATGTAATCAATAAGTTTCGTCTAATCAGCACAAAAATTTGACCTAAAACATAATTCATCAACAAAAAAAATCCACGAATCCTCGCTCTGTATAGTCTAAGGTAAACACACTTTAATGCATCAAACTATTCATAATAACAGTACCTCACAAAATCAAACGCAATCATGTACACATGAGCTCTAAATGGTGCTAAAACCATAACAAACTGGGAAAGATAAACAACAAATAACACGATTAATAAGCACGAACCTGAAATATGGTGTTGGTAAAGATGAGTTAGATGAATTCTGAATTTCGGAAGGTTTTAAAAAACATTTTTCCCCCGCGACCGCAGTGAGCACAGTAAAGATACCAACAACCGTAATTTTATGTAAACCCCCCTTCGTTTTGCATCTGTATTTTGAGAATTCAGGGGTTTGAGTTACGTACGGAAATAACCTTCAACCGAATATCAGTTCAGTGACTTACTGCCCACTATTTGGCATTTGCGCAGAACGATAAGGGTATTCTCGTCTTTACGCGTTTATAATTTTTTACTCTTAAAAAATTATTTTACATTAATTTAAACTCAAACACTCAAATGTTTTTAATGAAACTTAAACTAGTGCACTCTTAAATATAAGTAAAATGCTATAATATCAAATTATCCATCTTTTGTATTACTTAATAGTAGTACCGTAGTAGTTTATTATTTTATTTATCTATCCAAATATTATATTCCAACTTTCTAAATTAATGTGAGCTAAGTTTGCTTATTTATTACTGTAAAGTGTATTCAATTTATTTAAGTTTGTATTATAAAATTGTATGAGATTTTACTTTCAAGTAAATTAGATATATATATTTCAATATGTGGCTCGTGGTGGATATTATTGATGTACAAAATCGATTAAATTAAGAGTCCTGAAAAATATTGAATGAAATAGATAAAAATATGCGTGAAAAATAATATAGGATACTGAATTAAATTCGTAAAATATATACAATTTTAAATGACAAATGAGTGCTAGAGCATGAAAGCGAAGCTAAATGTGAATAAAAAAGTTGCAATCTAAGTTACATTTCAAATAATTTTGCCATAACAACAGTAAGCGTGTATATCAATGACAATGAACATCATAAATTATATTGAAGTCTTCTAGGAGCTTGTTACAAATTGTTATGGATAGTTAAATTAATCCGCAGCCCACGCTTCAACGATATGTTCGACCTACAAAATTGGGGTTTATAGTTGCACAAACATGCTCCTTTTGCTCCATCATTCTCGTAGTCGGTTAGGCTTCAGGAATATGCCAACTTGAGTCTGATCTCTTTACTATCGGCATTGGCGGCTCCCCTAGCCCGAATTTTTTTTCTTCATTTTTGTAGTATCATGATTCGATTTTTTGTGGTATAGCTTCCTGATATAAAAGAAAAAATGAATGAAAATAAAGAAAAATATAATATAAAAAGATTGATGTTAAGGTGAACCCCTCGGGAAATTTTTTTGAATCCTCCACTGACTATCTGTTAGAGTTTCGCCAACTTCTTGCTTGTTGGAACTATAATTCATTTGGGCTTTAATTTGAATGGACCTCACAAGAAAACTTGGAGTCATTTAAGCTTAATTTAAATTCAAACTTAGCTTTTTTATTATAGTTTCATCCAAATAATTTTGGTCCAACAAATACATACTTGGTGGGGATTCCTTGTTACACCTTAATAATGCAATTGGATGTGTAGTTGTGATAGATGAGAATAATATTATATGCTATTGTAATTAGAGGTGGCCACAGGCCGGTTTCAGGTCGATTTTGGTTCGGAACTGTCAGTTCGGCGGTTCCAGAAAGGTGGAACCGGAACCGGCCCTTGTAAAAACGGTTACGATTCCGGTTTTGAACTGGAACCGGCGGTTCGACGAATATTTTATTTATTTTTTTTTTCAGCGGCACGTGGCGCTCCCTGATTCGTCGATTTTCAAATTTTCAAAAAATTTATCCCGCCGGTTCAACGGTTCGGAATTAGAGTTGTCAAACGGGCCGCCCAGGCCCGGCCCGGAACGGGCCCGGATAGGCCCATACATTATGAGGCCCGGAATGGCCCAGAACCATGAGGGAAGTGGTCCGGTCCGGGCTGGGCTATTTCTAAAAAATCTGGGCCCAGAACATTTCAGAACCATTACAAGGTGGGCTTGGACGGGCCTGGGCCGGGCTTGAAATGGGTTTGTTTCTGGTTTTAGGTGGGCCTGGTCCGGGCTTGTATTGCTAAAATTATTAATTTTTTTTACATATTATTATTATTATAATGAATGAACCTGTTTCTATCACAACTAACATCAAATTAAATATAATAACACAATAAAATATAATATAACCTGCTCCAAACGAATAAACTTAAAATTACAATTATGACTTATGAGACCTAAAATAATAAAATTAAAATAAAAAAAAAATCAATCTGGAACCAGAATAAGAGATTGTAAGAGATTATAGTTTCAGTGAATGTAATTATTGCTTAAGTTTCAATTTATAAGAGATTACTTGGCTTTTATTTCTAGCCGTTGGGTAATCAATTAGAAAATAAAAATATATAGTTGTACCACATTTATACATATAGGCCTATAGCTTTTATTGGCTTCTGCTTTTATTGTGCATTACAGTGTACCACATTTATACATATAGGGGCCTATAGCGATAAAATATAAATTATAGAATATAAATATGTAATCATTATGCCGCTAAAAAAATGTAATCATTATCATATAAATATATTATATAACACATAAAAGAAATTTATTAGCTTTGGGCTTCTGACGGGCCCGGGCCGGTCCGGGCATGGTTCTGGGCTTGGGTCGGTCCGGACTTGTGTTCCAACGGGCTTGTGCTTGGTCCGGGCCCGTTCTCCAAAATAAGACCAATATGAGCCCATATAATTCATACAAACCCAGCCCACCAGATTCATATTTTTTGTGGGCCGTTCCTGGGCCGGGCTTCAACCGTGCTGGGCTGGGTTGGCCCGGACCGTTTGACAACTCTATTCGGAATCGGAACCGCCGGTTCGAAACCATTTTTTTTTAAATTTAATTTCTTTCCGCCAGTTCCGGTTCCGGTTAAAACCTTAAACTTGAACCGGCCCATCAAAAAATAATTCCGATTCCGAACTGTTTTCGACAATTCCGATTCGAAACCATGAACCGCCGGGCCGATTCAAGTGGAGTTCTCGCATTTCCGGTTCCAAATGGCCATCTCTAATTGTCATAGAGAATTCCTAATCATATAAAGACAGATGGTAGAGATACATGCACCATGCCCCTTATATATGAATGACAAGACACATGGATAATGATATAATGTGGTAGACAAAATACACACGTACGATGCCTTACATGTTTGATTGTGAGATGTGGACCTATCACACGTGTTTTGGACTTGGACTTTCTGGTCCACCATGACATAATTTTATTTGGAAAACTACTAATTTTATTTCAATAAAATGAGTTTTAACCAATTCCGTCCCAAGTTTTCTTATACAATCAAATTTATCATATCTTTTACTTATGTTTATGAATTTTATCCCACATAATAAAATATATTAATTCATTGTTGATTCACACATTTTTTTTTCTTTCATGTGAACTCCACATTAACATTCATGTAGATTTTTATTTATTTTTCTTCAATGTTGTTTCGTTAAAATTTTAACGAAATAATGTCCTTTGATTGTTCCCTATTAAAAAAAATTAAATAAAAAATCATGCAGACATTGATAAGGCATCTATGTGAAAGAAAAACGTGTGAATTAGTTAGGGGTGAGCAAAAACTGAATCGGACCGAAAAATCGACCGAACCGATGAAATTTGGTCGGTTCGATTCGGTTCTGCACAATTCGATTTGGTGCTCGGTTTTCAAATTTCAAAACCGATCTCGTTTGGTTCGGTTGTCGGTTCTTTCTTTCGGAACCAAAAGAACCGACCAACCGGCCGACCGAAATAAATATATAATAATTATAAATTAAATTATATATAATCTATTTATTATATTAAAGGAGTTCCGAAATAAATCCCGCCAAAATTCTTGAAAATCATGCCAAACAATTTATAAAATCCTAAAATCAGTCCAATTCAAACAATGTCAGCCCTTTTCCCAATTTTCAATATATGACTGTAGAACTTTTGCATTTACAGTTTTCAAAGCTATTGCTGCCTTTAATGCGTTTAAATTTTACGTGTACAAAATCAAGTTGAAATACAAATGTACTTATACGTAAAAATTGATTTCTTAATCTATAAGTATAGTTATTTTCCTCACACTACTTCTTTCAAATGGAAGATTTTTTTTTTCAAGTAAGTTGCTGAGTTCAAAAAGTTTATGATATTTTTGCTTGTAAGGAGAGGGAACCTCCACTATTATATAGTGATATAATTCCAGGTCCTCACGCACAGAATCTGACTCTGATACCATGTAAAGATTCTCACTTCTCCCTACAAAACCGGCTTGTAATGAGAGGGAACCTCCACTATTATATAGTGATATAATCCCAAGTTCATGGCCAATGTGGGACATTCAACCAATTTTTTACCCCAGTTTTATGGTAAAATCCAAGTTTAAATCCAACTATTACAGCTAGCCTAATACATTTAACGTCAGAAAAAAAATGAACAATATATGAAACTGAACTATGTTGATAGTTTCAAATTTTGAAAAAAAAAAAATCATTTGAAAACAACTTTTTAATAATGACGATTTGTTCAATATTTTATTGAGAAATATGATGTGTAATTATTAGACATTTTAATTTTGGGTACTAACTTATTTTCTTAAATTATGCAATCATGTTTCATATTTATTTACCATAAGTATATGACACTATTTTTCTAAATTTTAAAATATTCATACCCTAAATTATTATTTTTGTTAAAAATTTGGGACAAAGTTATGGAAATTTCTTAAATAAGAAATTGGGATAAATTTAGATGTTTCCTATCTAAAATATTTTTTTTTAATTGTTAGTATTAAATATGAAAAATTAAATATCGAGAATAATTTATAATATAATTTTTATATATATTAAAACAAAACCGTACATTATAAATGGAAATATATATATATATATATATATATATATATATATAATTATACTAAATACATTTTAATATTATACAATAAAATGTTTAGTAATAATGACTAATAAGCCAAACCATCAATTTAATTCTCGATTTTTCGGCTGATATGGAAACTTATCGACTATCGTGTAAAAGAAATTTAAAACATAGTTTAGTAATAATTATTTGATTTTTTTTAATCCGTTTTTTAAAAAAACTTCTATATAAAATCAAAGTTAGTCATTTATTGGATGGAAATGTGGAAAAGTGAAGATACAGCACCCCACCAGCATGCTTCAACACCCAATAATATATATAGTACTCCATCTTCATTTAATTTTTAAAATGAGACCGATTCTTTCTCTAAGATTGTAAAAATATAACAAATACAAACATTAGAATTGAGCATTTAATAATAAAATAAAAAATTGATAATAAAAATTTATTAGCTATATTTTATTGCTTTTATGTACTTATTTCTGAAGTGTTTGAAACCTAAAACCAAATAAATATAATTAATTAAATTAAAATAAGACTAATATATAATTAAACTGATTTGCTAATATATTCTAATCTTATTTATTCAATTTCAACCCATTCCCAAACTAAACCCTTCGACATTAGGGAGCCCTGCCCCTGAGCCCTCCCCGCCCCCCGGCTCCCTGTCACCGCACCGGCGCCGCTCTCGCCCTGTCACCGCACCGGCGCCGCTCTAATCTTATTTATTCAATTTATTGGATTGGTTGATAGGTTATTCGGTTCGATTTTTGGTCGGTTTCACAAATCTGTTTGGTTCTTTCGGCTATTAGAATTTCGGTGACCGAATGCACAAGCCTAGCAAGGAATCAACGTCGTGTGTTATGTGATTTAAGATTTGGAATTCATAAGTAAAATTTAGGATAAAATAGATAGAAGAAGAAAAGTTGGGATAAAATTGACTAATATTCAAATTTTTTTTAGAATAAAAATAAAAATCATTTGTTTTGCCTTTTATTTTTAATTTTTCGTCTCAACATGATTGGATTTTGATGTAAAATAAAATTACATAATTTCTTACACACTTTCTCTAAAAAATTAATAAATAGTAGTAATAAATTGGGCTTTTCATAACGAAGATACAAGCCCAAATGCAAACAATAACTTAGGCCCATTAATCATACTCAATCTAAATCCAATTTCTTTCAAAACAGCCCAATTTATTCATCGTTATTTCATATTGACGAACATTGAGGGTTTAGGGTTTTCCCCAAAGAGCATTCCGCAGCTAACGAAATCAATTTTGCTGGCAATTTCTCTGTTTTTCGCTTGCTCGCTGCTCTTCACCAATAGTAACATCTAAATTGTTCAATCCATTTTCTTGGTTATCCCTCCGCGCTACAGAGTTCTCTTTCTGCTTCCATTTTCGTTTTTTAGTGGTGGAAGTCGGCAGTTTGTACATTGAGTAAAAAGGTACGAAGTTTCGTATATGTTCTAAGCTCATAATCTGTTTTTTTCTTTTTCCTTTTCATTTACTGAACTCACGAGTAAATTGCTTTTTGTAAATCGGAATGTTCTTCATACTGCGGGATTCTCCCCAACTGCTTCGATTTTATTTTTTTTTCGTGAAACTGATTGTGTTCTTATTTTTGGGATATTTGAACTATGCATATGGAAAAAAAATTAGATACGGATTGTTGCACTAGAGATTTTACTCAAATATTTTTGCTGTGGTTCATGCTTTAAGCTGTATTTTTAACAGGAATTTGTGCATATATAACTTCACGATAATTAAATGTGCATTCTTGACTTTTTCTCCCTTCATTTTCGTGTCTCTGAATTTGGAGTGAGGCACCAAAACTGTAGATTTCCACATTAACTTTTCTTTTTAGGCAGGCTATGTTATCAGTATGGATTTTTGATATGGACAAACTTAAGGAGCTGTTTTACTAATTGATTTGGTTGCTGCAGTTTGTGACTTGGAAAAGATGAGCTTAATTTCTCAAAATGCTATCCCCAAGGAGGCGGGGAAGAAGAAGAAGAAAATGGTGCCTAAGAAAGATGAGATCGATCTTGTTGAAGATAGAGAAGAAGAGCTTGTAGAAGAGGATAAGATCATTGTGGATGCCACAAAGAATAAGAAGAGAAAGAAAGGGCGGAAGGAGAATGATGAGCTATTGGAAATTGAGGAGGGGAAACAGATGAAGAAGCTTGAAAGCTTCTTGTTTGGGTCCTTGCATTCACCGGTTGAGTTTGGGAAGGATGATGAAGAAGAAGCTAGGGAGGAAGTGGACAACAGTTCTGCTCTGTTCTTCACTGATAGGTCAGCAAATAGCTCGGTGTCTGTATATGAGGAGGACATGGATACTAGGGTGGAGAGTTCTGAGGAGCAGGTGAACAACGAAAGAAGACCAGTGTGGGTGGACGATGAAGAGGAGAAAATTAGTATAAACATTGCACAAGTTAATAAACTACGGAAGCTGAGGAAAGAAGAAGGTGAATGTGTTGTTTCTGCTGCTACATACACCTCTAGATTGAGAGCTCAGCACATGAAAATGAACCGTGGGACTGATTGGGCACGTCCCAATTCTCAGCTGATGTATAATTCCGAAGATGATGATTCAGACAAGGAAAGCGGAGTGGTGGTAGCAAGTGGTTATGAGCATGTTGAATATGCTGATGATATCCTTAGGACAGACGAAGATCTTGTTTTAAAGAGGAGTGCTAAATTATTACCCGGGCTTCTTGAATATTCAAGATTACTCGATGCTAACATGAAGGATCCTGGCCATGGTCCCATTAATTCTGTTCAGTTCCACAAGAATGCACAGTTGCTCCTTGTTGGGGGGTTGGATAAAACATTGAAGTTTTTTCAAGTTGATGGGAAAAAAAATGAGATGATACAGAGCATTTTTCTGGAGGACTGTCCAATTCGAAAAGCTGCTTTCTTACCTGATGGCTCAAAGGCCATCATATCAGGAAGGAGGAAGTTTGCTTACTGCTTCGACTTGGTCAAAGCCACGGTAGATAAGATCGGCCCCCTTGTAGGAAGGGATGAGAAGAGCTTGGAAAGTTTTGAGGTTAGTCCTGATTCTAAAACCATAGCATTTATTGGAAATGAAGGGCATATTCTGTTGGTCTCATCCAAGACTAAAGAATTGATCGGAACACTGAAGATGAACGGAACTGTCAGATCAATAGCATTCTCTAACGACGGACAACAGTTGCTGAGTTCTGGTGGGGACGGGCAGATTTACCACTGGGATCTACGAACAAGGTCGTGCCTCCACAAAGGAACCGATGAAGGTTGTCTAACCGGCACAGCTCTGAGTGTTTCCCCAGTTGGAAATCTATTCGCAGCAGGTTCTGACAGTGGGATTGTAAACATCTACAATAGAGATGATTTCATAGGCGGGAAGAGGAAGCCTCTGAAAGTTGTCGACAACTTGACCACCAAGGTGGATTTCATGAGATTCAATCCGGATGCGCAGATTCTCGCAATCAGTTCTCGCATGAAGAAGAATAGCATGAAGCTGATTCATGTCCCATCTTTAACCGTTTTCTCCAACTGGCCGCCTCCTAATCAGGCGGTGGTGCAATATCCGAGCTGTATGGATTTCAGCCCTCACGGTGGTTTAATGGCGGTCGGAAATGCTGCCGGAAAGGTTTTATTATACAAGTTGCATCACTATCATCAGGCTTAGTTAAGTGTCGTGCCATTTTTGTTGTTATACTTGCTTGTTGAGGTACATTGACATTATCTTTTTTCTTCTTTTTCATTCATGTATTTATATTTGGAAATTCAGTTTCCCTATTCTAACTATTTGTTGCATTTAACAATCATTTCTACCTTCTTCTTTTTTTATACTAATTAATTGTAGCGGTGGCAAACGAGTCGGTTTTGAATTGGTGTGTCGGGTTGCGATCTGATATATATATGAGTTTCATAATTTCTGGTTTTCATAGAGCAGTAGGATTTAGTTATTAGCAGAGAGCATCGAAGTATGGTGGATTGGCTTTCATTTTGTGAAATTCGTGCTTATTTTGTGTTTGTCGTGATTATGTCAAAAACAAACCTCTAAATGTGTTCAGTTCTCTTATCCGAACTTGACTCGCTTATTTTTTTGGGTCAGAAAATTAAACCGAAACCCGACTGTTTGTTTCATGTCAACCCGAAAATGATCTGTCAAGATGAAAATACTTAAAGATGACAAGAAAATTATATAATACTCCATTTATTTTAGGTCAATCCACCCAACACGAAAATTAAATGAATCGTGGGTTCGATCGAAAATTAAATGGGTTAACTTAATCTGTTTTGAATCGTGGGTTCGATCGAAAATTAAATGGGTTAACTTAATCTGTTTTTTTTTTTTGTGTTAGGTTCATGTTGATGAATATTTATTGAAACATCATTTAATGTATTAATCAATAGATGATTATTTACAGTCATACAACATAGATTAATGACTAATATTATAATGTATACACTGTTTTAGCATGATTTTATGTGCAAGAGTAATAATTTTGAAAAGCTATGCAAAGAATTTCAAAAATTTTGTATCATTTCATGTGTTATAAATTATGGTCAAACATGAAAATGAGTTGCTTTAATTTCCTTTTTTGACTATCACAATTTGAAAACATGTGGTCAAAACTCAAATTAAATAAAAAACATTGCATATTCATAAAAGCAGTATTTGTCACAATCTTCAAACAATATACAACCAACTCATTGTCTCAATTGAAAAAAAAAAAAACGACGTATTATAACATATCACTAACATCTATTTCACAAAAGTGATATTTTTCAACAGATTAGTTAAAAAAAATCTGTAAAATACATATTTTGCAATAATTGCATACACTCGAAAAAATATAAAAACTGATAGAATATTAGGGAATGCATTGGAATGGATATAATGGAAGTAGATGAAGCATTGATTTTAGATTAATTATATCATATTTATAAAATTGTTAATATATATTTATATATTAACAAATTTATAAATATGATATAATTAATCTAAAATCAATGATATATATATCTATATAGGGAGCGGATCCGGTGAGAAAGGTCTTAACGTGAGAAAGTGAGAAAAATGCTTGATTGCATTCATGACATTGCTTGATTGTATTCAGGTCGTTGCTTGATTGCAACGTTGCTTGGTTGTGCTTTATTTGTTGCTTGATTGCATTTTAGTTGTTGCTTGATTCAATATCAACCATTGATTTTTTTAGATCTGATGGACATGATTTATTCTTTTTTCTTATATGATAATTTTTTTTACATGATCCCTTCTCTCTATATATATATATATATATGCAATGTATATGAAAATGTGATATAGTAGGTGAACATATCCAAATGAATGTGCTCATTTTATATATGCTAGTTTTTTTTCTTTCAAAAAAAAAAGTTTATCATAAATTTAACATAAATGTCAATTGAGGACCCAAAAAATAATTTAGTTATCGATTTAAAACTCGAAAGATAAATCCAGCACCTAATATTGAGGTTAGGGATTGAGAATTGCTTGGCCTTTTTGGATCATATATTGAGAATTTTTGTAATCTTTAACGTCCTATATTGAAAATTAATCTTTTGAATCCTGAATTGATAATTAAACTATATTTTGGGTACTTAATTAATAAAACTCAATAAATTTATTATTCAGTTAATTTCAATTTACAAGTAGCCGCATCTATTACATTTTTTGTAATCTTTAAATAATAAATTTTATAACAATACACAAAATAATTTTAAAAGTCATTTCACAAAAAATAAAAAATAAAAACCGCAAAAAGTCTTAATAGTTTGGTTCATGCTGATTGTAACAACAAAGCAAATCCCTCTCTCTCTCTCTCTCTCTCTCTCCCCTCTGTATCTCGATTTCGACTCCCGCACACACAGAAACACGCACTCACACACACCCACAGATCATCCACAAGGCGGCACCTCTTGAGCCTTCAGCCCACGTTCTCGTTTCCCCCAAATCACGCATCGATTTGCAGGTTCTCTAGCGACAAATTCAGTCCAAATCTGCGTCTCTTAATTATTCCTTGCCTCACTCGCACTCCATGGACTGTTAACGATGGAGCTCATAGCTAAATGCGCCCGTGTTCATAGTTTGGTGGTTTGGATTATGGGTTTAATGCAGGTGCTGTAGAGAGAGAAAGGAAACGGACGTAAATCACATTCCCTTACGCGTTGGTGGGGCTTAGCATGCACCGCATAAGATAACGTGGGTTCGAGCGCGGTGGTATTGTTCCTTCGAATTTTGTCGAATTGGATGATAAGATGTCGCACCAGGTGGTAGAGGTGAGGAGGGAGGCGGTGGCGCCATGCATGACATGCCCTCTCTGCCACAAGCTCTTCCGCGACGCCACCACTATTATCGAGTGCCTCCACACTTGTGAGCGAACCGCTGCTACTCCTCCTCGTTATTGTTTTTTTTCAATAATTGTCTTGGATTTGTGATTTAGTCGTAAATCGTGGGCGGTTTTGATTTGGTTTTTTGGGTTTGATTATGCCCAGTTTGACCTGGGTTTTCTATAGGCATCTGGGTTTTCGTGGTGTAGATTGCGTGTTATTGATCTGGGTATTCAGATGTGTTGGTTTGTTGCTTTTGATTCTCAGTTTAACGAGCTTCTGTTTGTGTGGTTTGGTTTTGGTAAGGATTTTGTCTCTTGTAACGAGCTATTCATGCTACTGTATTTATTTGTTGAAGTGGGATGAAGCTCCACCGTTGATTTATCATTTATGCAATGTGAAATGCTCGTGAATTGAATGGTAGGAGATAGGTTAATCTCCTTGGTCTCTTGTTTTATTCACAAAAAGTAATGGTGCTTTGGGAATTTCTTGATTTAAAGTTGAAAGACTTCTTTAACCACCTAACAATGATCGATAGATCTGGGCTTAAGCTTTTATTCCAAAGCTTATGACAAGTGTCAAGAATTGTTCATTAAAGGCCTTGAACATGAATGGACCAACTGACAATGTGTGGCTGGGTGGTTCATTGTTGTGATGATGTTGGACTATTAATCTGATATGGGATTTCTGGTAATAATCACTTCTGTTTGTTATCTGTCCCGTAACATGTGGCCAATAGTTGGATCAGTCAGGAAATGTAAATTTACTGTGTTTTATGCCATGAAAACACTTTCTGATGTCATCTGTGCATATTAAGTCACTTTGATGATGTAATGCTTTTCTCGTCCATAAAGTTTTGAGGGATTTGTTTCTATGTTTGTATTGATCATTATTTAGATATTTTTATAAGAGGTACCTGATTCTATTTTGTGATTTATATAGTTTGCAGGAAATGCATATACAAAAAGCTTTCAGATGAGGAAATGGAATGTTGCCCTATATGCAGTATCGATTTGGGATGTGTACCATTGGAAAAGTTGAGGTCAGTTATCCTAGATAGTTTTGATTTACTTGATATAGCTACTTCTGTTTTCCAACTTAGCTAGAAACACCTATCAAACAAGCATTTTTGCAATATTTATTTTGCCCTTTACTGTACACTGAAGCACATATCTGCCAGTTATGTATTTTGCTTCAATTTCTTATTCGTAGATAGTCTAGGTGGCAGTGAATGCTTCAAGTATGTTCTGAAAGCTCGGTCTGAAATATGCATTTTCTCCGTCAATGTTATCTCGTTTATTTTATTATCTTCTATCTGTTTTATGCCCACTCACCCTTTATTGTTGTAAAATTGTATTCCTAGCAGATTTCTGTGTTCGGAGGCAAATAGAAGGGTCTTCTGATGATTTGACTAACATTTTGGCATCTTTCTGACCAGGCCGGATCATAATTTGCAATACGTGAGGGCAAAAATATTTCCTCATAAGAGAATAAAGGTTAAGGCACCTGTTTCATTGCCTGCTAAGAGGAAGGAGAGATCTCTTTCATCTTTGGTGGTCAGTACCCCCAGAGTATCAGCACAGGTCAGCATGACTGGAAGAAGATCAAAATCCATTGCTAGAAAAGCATCTAGGGGATCTAGCTTTACCATAGAAAAAACTGTTATGAATTCTGTTGAGGACCAACCTGAGAGCTCTAGCTCACAAGAGATGCTAAACAAATCTACTCAGAATAATAGGCCGGTATGTATAGTGTAGAAGATAGTGAACATCGGACATTTTGTACGTTTAATGAACTTGTTGCATACGTTTCATGTAACAACTTGCATGCTTGATGACATTGTCTCAGACTTCCTCTGGTGGTGAGCCATCTAATCATATTCCTGATAAAGAAAGAGAGAATGGTTCTGAGCATTGGGAAGGAAAAGTTGATCTCTGGAAGCCTTTAACTTGCTTGGTTGAAGCAGCAAACCGGAGCAAGTCCTCTAAGTTCAACACACAAGATTCTCATGTAAAATCAGAGGAGCAGAATCCTTATGAGAAGGAAGGTCTTCTCAGGAAAAGCAAAAATAAGGAACAGCGGAAAAAATCCAAAGTCATAGACGAGAAGAATTGTAGTGACAATACCCCTCCAGAAACTGAAAGGCCGAAGAAGCTTCGAAGGGTCCGACAGAAAGCACAGAATTTTGGAGATTTCAGGGTTCCACCTCAGGTGGTGCTTGATGCTGCCAATGCTAAATTTGACCGAAAAAATTATCCCGTTTGGTTTTCTTTAGTGGCCTCTAATGAACTGTAAGTATTCACTGTCGAACCTTATGAAGATTGGATCTTCTCAAAGACCAAATGAGTTTATTTACTGATGCATCTGATTTCCGGAATAATTTTTCAGGGAGGGAGATGCAACATCATTGCCTCAGATTTCGGCTAGTTATTTGAGAATAAAGTAAGTTCTTCATCTTTGTTTTTCTGGCTGTTCAATGTAATGCTTCTGGGCATTAACCACTAAAACCTTCTCTTTTTGGTGTCTCTTATAACATGATATATTTAGTTATGCATGGGAAATGAGATAACTGGTGCTGAATGTCTTTATCTTTTAGTTTTCTACCACTATGTTATTGGGATTTGCACTATTATGTTTCTATGCCAATTTGATAGAGTGCGGAGTTATTATTGTGTTTTCGTTGTTCTTTCTTTACACCATTAACTTCTTGACACGCACATCTGATTATTGCTTTGAGTGCCCTATCAGTTTTTTTTTACACTTCTAAGCGTGAACATATTATTGAAAACTGAAATCTTGTATAGACAGCTTTTTGTGGTGGTTAAATAAGTACCAAATACCTCTGAACTCATCAAATATGTATATAGTTTGTGGTACAGTAAACTTTGCCCTCTTAGCTCGTGAATCTGTTTTGACATCATATACTGTCCACAGCAACCGAATCATATCTCAACAGCAATTGAGTTATTAACTGTTTTGATTTTTTTTTTTTTTTTTTGAGTTATTGCATCCAGAAAGCTATTGCCTTAATTGTTTCTACTTGTATGCACTTGCATAATCTGATAATCTTACAGCATTAGTGTCTCTGCAGATTGCAAGTGATAATTACATTTCCACAAACTTCTTTCTGAAAATATATAATTCCAGCATTGTGTCTTGAACCTGATCTGATGCTGAGTGATATTTGCAGATGAATACTTAGATGCACATTTTGCTAAACGAACATATCACCATTTGTAGTTACATAAGAACCGTGGCGATTTTCTATGCTAGATGATTCCAACAGTTTTGGACTGTGTTTTTGCAACCGTGTATTATCATAAAAATAATTACTGCACCTTACTATGAATTAGCTGTGTGCAAAGTCGAGGTTAAACTTTCAGTTGGACTTCCACAATATACATTATTGTTGAAAAGCCGAACTGTTGTGGGTGTATTGTGGTTTTTACGAGGGCGGTTGATTCAAGTTGCTTATTCGAATTCCTCAACTCTAAGATGATCTTTCGATAAACTGAACCAGGGTTCCTGAAACAAATTGTATGCTACTGATCTAATTTTCGTTTACTGCATTCTCCGCAGGGATGGAAGCATACCAGTTTCTTTCATTCAAAAGTATCTTAAGAGGAAGTTAGATCTTACAAACGACGTGGAGGTAACCCGATTTCCATTGCTAATGAGCATTCACTTCTGTGTCCGTGTAGCTTGCATTTCTTTGATACAAAACATTTGAACAGCTTGTGAAGGAATCAAGCACTTCTGACCTCATTTCCAGCATTTAGATTACTAAAAAACTTTTTTTTTTATCTACAATCAGCTGCTTATGTGATCAAACAACAGGTTGACATCAAATGCATGGGGCAGACTGTTATCCCCACGCTAACACTGAACAATCTGGTGGATTTGTGGCTTCAAACAACTGGTACAGAGAAAGTAAAAACCACAATTGGCTCGTCTGCCAAGGATTTCGTGATGGTGTTGGGCTATGCTCGCAGATGTTCAGAATCTTAAGAGTCGCGCTTGTGCCTCAATTTGTTCTTTGTTTGCCATCCTAGCTCGAGTCCCGGAGCTTTTACAACTTCCGGCAACATCAGAGGTAGCACGGTGGCGTTTGTCTGAAATTGTAATATTGGCATGTTTTAGTCATTGAAGTTCACCTATATTTTAGCATTGTATTTGCACAGCACAGATGTTGTACTCGTCTCTTTTTTATTTTGTTTCCTATAATATATTAAATTGGACTTTCAAATTATAAGTATGCTCATTTTGACTACTTCACAATTAGGAGTGATCATGAGTTGAGTCAAGTACGGTCATGCTCGAGCTCGACTCGAAAATTCTAAGCTCGAGCTTTAGCTCGGCTCGATCGAACTCAAATTTTTAAGCTCGAGCTCGACTCGGTGTCACTCGTCATGTTTGATTCGGTTCGATCGAGATCAAATTTTTTATTTATTTTAAATTTTAATAAAAAAATTAATTATTTATTATTAAATAAGGCTCGTGAGATTAGCTCGATTCGGTTCGATTTAAGTTTAAATTTGACTTAATTAATATCAAATTGATTTTGAATTTTTTTTTAGCCAATCCCGAGTTGAGATTTTCTGAATTTGAGTTCTTCTACCCTTTTTCAATATTAGAATTTGGAGTTGGCTCTTTAGTTGTTTGTATGTATTTGAATATGATGAGTGAACTCTTTTATTTCTAAGTGTGGACTACTTAATAAAGTTTAATTCGAATAGAATTGGCACAATTCTTCATACTCAAAATTAGGGGTGGTAAATGCGTCGGGTTAGGGTTGGCGGGTCGGGTTGTGACCTGATAATAACAAGTGACACGCCAACCCGAACCCGACTTATTTATTTTCGGGTCGACCCGAAACTGATCCGAAATGACCTGTTTAATTATTTTAAAAATTAAAAAAACTGTGTTAATTAATTTAAAAATTAAAAAATTGTGATAATTATTTTAAAAATTAAAAAATTGTGTTAACTATTTAAAAATTTTGGTTTTAGGTTATATTTTATTTATTACAATTTTATGTAATTATATTTCATAAATAATAATAATAATAATTAATATTATTGGTGGGTCAAATGGGTTCGCGGGGCAACCCGAGATTGACTCGAACCCGACCCAAAAATTAAATGAGTTGGACGGATTCAACCCGAAACTGACCCAAAAATTAAATGGGTGGACCCAACCCATTTTTTTCGTGTTGGGTTGGAGATTGCCCCCTCAAAATTGTTTATGTAACTTGAAAAAACTTTCCAAAAAGAGGCAGTGATGTTTTATGATTAATAAATTTAAGAAGTATTATTTTAAATATTTAAAGATATTGTCACTGTGTCTGAATCTCAATTACTCATTTTGCAGCACGAAAAAGAAAACACAGTTGCTACAATGGTTGATATTTAAAGAGAATACAATAATAATACATATTTATACAAATACAAGAATTTTTAATTGATATTTGATAGTAAGAATTTTTTAAAAAGCGCAAACAATAACATCATAATAATACCCACACTCCCTTCAGTTAAGGTTTAAATTCTCGGAAAATGGTGTACATCATCTCTTGGGACGATTTTCTGGATAAATCGCTTCGATTGTTTCGTTCCAACCCCCAATCTGTAACTTCCTGATCCTTCTTCGATTGCAAGTCAGTGTTACTATCTTGAATCTGCGATTTGGGAGATTCTGATTGGTTTACTTTCTTAATTTGGTATTACAGACTCGTTATGTGATGAAATACAGGAATTGCGATGGAAAGTTGGTTATGAAAGTCACTGATGATAAGGAGGTACTATTGCAATGCCACTGTATTCATGCGATTTTTTGTAATTATTCTTCCAGTGCTGCTGTGTTGGTTTGTCTCGCTTGTTGATGAATTTATGCCGAGATTGGGGATTCGTTTTGTTGCTGTTTGAAATTCTGTTTAATTGGAGAATTGATTGCTTCACTGAGAGTAGCTAGGGTTAGGGATTGCCGAGATTAGGGATTGTCTTAGCTCTGAATTACAGGTACTGGTAGCTCGTGTATGTAATTCATGGAAGTATTTAAATTAAATGTTGCTTCAATTGCACAAATGTGAGTTTCTTTTGGTTATAATTAGGGTTAGGAATAGTCATCCCTTTTATCAGTTTCTCCTTTTTATTTCTGGAGAGAACTAAGCTGCTTATAATGCTGTGTTTGCCAACTATTTATAACAATATGAACTGCTAGTTCAGCTTCATTTAGCATTCTCACTAGTCTGCTACCACCTTGTACAAGCCAAAATTTGCTTGCAGCATAAAGTATTGGAATCCTCCCACTGATAGATCTAACAGCCTGCTGTATATATAATAAGATAAGGGTAACTGCCACCACCTGAATGATGGATCTTTGCTGTCTTATCAGTGTATCAAATTTAAGACAGACCAAGCGCAAGATGCTAAAAAGATGGAGAAGCTCAACAATATATTCTTCACTCTGATGGCTAATGGACCTGAAGGTAATATTTGCACTGAAGTTCTCATGATCCCTATACTTATCTGCCGACTGGATTTTATGATATAATGCAAGTATGAAAATGGTTGGATGGGAAAGAAAGTAGGAAATTGAGATGGGTTTACTTCAATATGCTATAGTCTGTGGTGTAGATGGGGAGTTGGGAGTTTCATGATTTTGATTATCGTCATTTCTTGGTTATTTGAGCTTTGAGCAATTCTAACATCAAATATTTAAGTAGCATGAATTGAGTCAAAATTACTCCAGTTATATTTGGAGCTTAATATACTCATTCAACGACAAAGTCATGGATATCCTGCAATTACTGGTGGGGTTTAGTCCTTTTTTGAGTTTTATTGTAACGTAATATGATTCTTCTTAAAGAGTGAATCAGAATTGCGCTCCTTCAAGACACCATTACATTATTGTACAAATCTTCGCGTGCAAGTTATTAGTCTAAGAAAACACTCTACTGCAAAAGAAGATTTACCAATGAGCAAACATAGAATACTTTTTTGTCTATTTACTTGAATTATTTAACTTTCAGAAACTGCTTCACCCTCCCTGTGCATGATACACAAGTAAAATAGTATTGATGATAAATTGTTTGAAGTTCTTACTTCTTAAGCAACTGCTATGTTTAGTGATATTTGGAGTAAGATATTTTTGTCATACGATTTGTTCATCTAGAATAGATAGTTTGATTCAGTTATTTGGTGAAACTCAATAGCCAATATCAGCTAGAAGGTTTCATGGGGGACGTACAAGCTATCATGCTTCGAGATATAATTAGTTGAAAAGAATCTTTAGTTTCCAAAGACTACTTCTACCTGCTAAGGACATACAACATTAAGACATATAGCATAATTTCATAGGCTGGTTTTCTTATCATCAATTTGTATGCTTACCATCCTAATCAAGCCAACTTGTATTTTGTGCAGCGGATATATCTGAAGTTGGTGGAAAAGAACAAATGGATGTACAACCATCCAAGAAAGGAAGGGGAAGGAAACAGTAGTTCTATGCTGGATTAGCTGAACAGAATTACAAAAGTTGTGGGAACTCATTCACACAAAAATCTGGTTCTAACTGAAAAACTTTAGGTCATCTTCATAACTACTCCTCTAATGCATCTCTCTTTGTGCTGCATTGTACCTCATTCTAAAGCTGCAACCCCGATTTCTTTCTAGATTGTGGATATTATGCCGACATCTTTCTTGTTAGTTTCTTTTGAAATTGATGATTTGTTGTCGATTAAATATTGGCTGCTCCACCATCGTTCTCATGCTAAAATTCCAACCTCTATTCATGCTTTGTGTTGTGGCAATGAACGCTGTGGTCTATTTTGTATTCCTTGATGTATTATTTACTGCTATCTATGATGGTCAGTTTACCCAAAATTTTACCCTTTTTCTGTTGTATTCAATAAGTGTGAAACTGAAAATGTCTAGGCAGTCTTGTAAAACTTAGTTGCATGCCTGAATGCTGATCAGATTGTCTGAAAATGTGCTTATTCTGCGTGATCTAGTCGCTTTCATTGGCCAGAATTGTGGGGAGACATAGAGAATGAATAATGAATAAAGGCTTTCATTCAGTCCAATAATATTCTGGTCACACACAGACACACACACGTACAGTTGTTCCCTTGCTACTGTGAGGCACTGCCCTACCCCGGGCTCACTTCAGTACAACTGTATAAAGTAGATTCATTAGTATTTACTTAAGCCTTTTTTTGACAAAATAGTTAAGCTGTGTATATACAGAAGTTCATTGAGTAGTTTCTTCAATCCTGGTGGATTTGGGAGTATACCACCATTTAATGGTGAAGGTCCTCTCTTCCTGCAAGTTAGTCTTGTAGGGAGAAATGAGAACTTTACATGGTATCAAAGTCGGCTCGGTTCGATGTAAGACATGACTTATCCTAATGATGGGATGTGCGTGAGGGGTGTGTTAAATATCTCACATCGAGTTGACCTGGAAGTATACCACCATATAATGGTGAAAGTCTCATCTCCTTGCAAGCCGGGTTTGTAGGGAAAAATGTAAACTTTATATGGTATCAGAGCCGGTCCGGTTCGATGTGGAGCCCAATTTATCCTAATGATGGAATTCCCGTAAAACTCCATATAATGACAAAGGTACCTTCTCCTTAGAAGTCGGTTTTGTAGGAAGAGAGAGATGTAAATTTTACACCTTCCTATATATCTTAGTATCTACATAAGTCTTTGCCTAGATTAAAGTAGGGCATTTGTAATTTGTGTACCAAAAAGTGAGATGGAATGCATTTATTAATATTCCTAGGATAATTTGATGTCATGGATGGATGAGTGTATTATTGCAATCACAATTCATGATTCATAATGGGGCAATCTGTTAAAGCAAATGTTTTGAACGGATCCCAAAGAGCAGATTTGCTTTTTCGCATGCAAAAGGTAAAGTGTTTCGTTCAACTCTTGCCTCTTTTTTATCCTCTCGATAACAAGAAAAGCTCCACATAATTTGTTGTGAATAAAAAGGTGAAGAATCATACCGTTGGCAAAGAAATTAAATGCATACATACGTAGAGATTGGAAATTGTAACTTAGTATAGTCTCGAGAATTTGCCTTTTCTTTTTCTGCTATTTTCTTTTCAATTTTTTTTTTAAAAATAGGAATACATTTATTAAACTCAAGCTCGAACCTGTGATCTCTTGGTCCAGGCAAGGTGTTTTCAACACTACACCCCGAACGAGGGAACTTCTTTTCGAATTATAGAATACTTTGTCCGTTCCAATTATATGGTCTGGATTATTATTTTAGGGTATTTTAATTATATGATCCAATTTGTATATTTAGCATTATTTTATCTGATAATTTACAATTATACTTCTGAATAAATTTGAAAAATAAAATTATTAAATGTAGTATTAAGAAAATGAGAGATTAATGAATAATCCAAATACATTGTGTTGGGAGTCTGTTTAAATTATTAAACAAATTTAATAAACGTACAAATTTAAACTGGAATATATAATCAGAACGGAGAATATATATTTTGACTATATGATATGATTGATGATCTCAATTATCAAGAGTTTTCAATCTTGGACATCCTCGGATGTGTACCAAATATATTACATGATTTCATATGAAAGGAATAAAAAAGTTGGTATAAGGATGCCTATGGTTTAATAGTCAAATGTGAAGGAAAGTGATAATTGGTGAGTGTTAATGAATGGATAATGGTGTTGGTGGGGTATGATGGCATGGGATAATAATAATAATAATAAATAATCAAGATTTCTCCACTAATTACTTGACTGAGAGCAAGATATAATGTTCTATCTCATCTTTTCATTTTTTTTTTATCTTAATAAAGTAACAGTAAGATAAGATTAGGCTATTCGATAACCCACACCATATTCATCTATATATAATGTGCCTAGAGGTGGCCACAGTCCGATTTCGATTCCAAAAAATTGGAACCTTAATTAGTCTGTTATTGTATTGGTTTCGGTTCGGGATCGTAAATTATCGGTTGTGGTTTAGAAAGTTTTGGTTCCGAACCGACAGTTCGAAAATTTTTATTTTTAAAATTTTCTACTGAACGACGAGTTTGGGTTCGGAACCGTCGGTTCAGGGTGACTTGGCGAACATTGATTGACCAGTTTCAAATTTCAAATTTAACCGCCGGTTCAAATGGTTTGGAACCAGAACCGTCGGTTCGAACCGTTTATAAATTTAAATTTTGGCAGTTCGACGGTTTGAAAATGCAAGTTTCGGCCCACCCAAAAACGATTACGATTTAGGTTCCAAAACATAGTTGGAGGTTTCGGTTCAGAACCATGAACCTGGTTCGGTTCCATATGGCCACCTCTAAGTACCAGGCATTCACTATCTCATATCCCTAAAGTTTTTGGGAGGAGTAAAATTGTGTCTAGTCATGGACAAATTAGCCACTGTGATTTTGGAGGATTACTCTTATTTTTGTGGCTCACACTCTCTCATCATATAAAACATAAATAGTGTGTAATGTTTTGTGTTCCATCTAAAAAAGTTGAATTTTGAGCAATCATGATCTTCTAAAACTACAATCTCTACCAACAGCAAAGATTATATCACATTAATCTTTACACTAATTGATTTTGACAACCAATACAAGGAAGTGAAATTTATCTATGAGACTAGTAGTTAATTCTTGCCACCAAACAAACCCAAGGTTAATTTATTCTCTAAATTAAAAATTATATATATATATATATATATATATATATATATGGGGATTTAATAGGTGAAAATTATCTTAATGTGAAAATATGAGAATGCTATGTTTTAATTTTAAAATATTTTATTTTTACATCAAAATCATGCATTCAAAAAAAAAAAAGGACTTCATTTCATTTCATCTTCAGTTTTCTTCATTATATTTTTTATTTTCTTTTCAGTTTTTCTAAAAAATTGTTAACTTTTATCTTTAAATTTATTCATTTTATCTTAAAATTAGTTCATTATTATTTTCACCTTAAGAGCAATTCTTATCTCATCATATCAGGTGATAAAAAAATTATCTTGTGAGAAAAAAGAATGAAAAATCTCAATTAAATCTAAATAAATCAATAACCAATATATAATCTAACAACAACTAAAATACAATTAAACATTATAATAATTAAGCAACAACTAAAATACAATCAAACGATATAGTTAATATAATCAAACAACTCTGAGAATAAATTTTTTTGCCACCTATCTATATAGAGTTTGTGTGTGACATCTAGTAAGCAATATCTATATTTCATCCTTAAAAAATACTCCTATATTGATTCCACTTTAAAAAAAACAAAAAACAAAAAACAATATGCATAATTTATTCAATAAAACGAAGAGCGTGCACTACACCTCCGATCGAGAGACTGGGGAAGTGGTAGGTAAGTGAAGTCAACGATTTCCTAATTGTGGGTCCCAGTCGCAGGGTCACGATATTCACACATCAAACCCGGCGCACGATAGACACCACCCTCCCGGTAATTATGCGTTGCTGACGTGTCGGCCAACTACGCAAGACCTCTACACGTGTCGAAGAATCGTTGGCTACTCATCAACGGCTATAGATGCTTACCAATTACAGTTTATTGGCTTGCTTTTATGTATAAACTTACCAATAAATATATTTGAATATTAGTGATAAAGATTTATTGGACTATGATTATTTAAAAAATAAATGAGATCTCAGATATTATATTGAAATATCAGTTAGCCTAGTAAAACATTTGAGAATCATAAAAGCTAAAGCACAAAAACAAATAAAAAAGTAAAATCAGTGAGATTAGCACCAAAAAGATTTCAAACAAAAATCAATTTTGGTTCAATATAAATATTAAATTTCACTAATATATTCAGAAAACCTATCTAATTCCAAAATAAAAAAAATGAATTAAAGGTACACGAGGTGATTCTGGTTTAGACGGTGATTTTTTTTTTCTTTTCTTTTTTCGCAATTCATTTTATTCCAATTAAATGATGAATGTATTCCCTTTTGATTCCATAATATTTCATTAATGGTATATTCAAGAAATATGTCATAAAAAAATAATATGCTATTCTATGAGACTGTCTCTTGCAAAAAATGATATACTCCCCAGGGGCGGAGGCAGACTTCAAGTTCCGGGGGGCTCGATCATATCACGATTGGATTGAGTCTTATAAATATAACTAAAAAAAAAATTCTGGTCGCTGGGGGGCCGGCAACCCCCCAGCACGGGGTTGTCTTCGCCCCTGATACTCCCTTGGTCACGCGTAATTAGTTTTACTATGATGGGTACGATTATCGATGTTTGTGAGTCCAGTAAAATTAATATTTTATTGATGTGAGAGATTTTTTTTCATTTAAGAAAATAAAACTAATCTAACGGGACAAACGAAAATGAAAAATGAGATTAACTTAGCAGGACAGAGGGAGTATTATTTAAAGGTAGGGAATTATATGCTAGCTCTGTTTAAAATATCCTAAATGCTTAATTACTTAAGGTATTATTAATTGATAAAAATCAACATTATAACATAAAAATTTGGAATTGATTTCTCTAACTTATCAAACATTAAGAAATAATTTCCTACTAAAAAAAATTAGAGTATAATTCAGAATTAACCAATAGATAGGAATAAAATCCACAATTATGACAAGATAAATGAATAGATGTAATAAATCATAATAAAACACCTGGAGCATTAATTAGACATTTCCAATTTATATTCCAAGTATGAATAGTGTAGCCTATGCAAAATTTGTATGGATATTAATCACTTTCATTCATTGTTACCTACCATCAAATTTGTCTCATTTATTAGCAAATAAAAGTGCCAACCAAGATTAACCTATTACTAACTAATGTTGATTGTATTCCATTAGAATTTGTAATAAATTTTTTATTATTTAAATTTTATCTTTTTTTAGTTTTATACTTTTTTTATAAACAAAAAATTTACATTATTATTATTATAAAGATTAAAATAAACAACCTTAAAGAGAATTATCGTTTCAGAACTTGAAATATGAATTCCGATTGAGAATCGTATGATCTTTCGAGTCCTGAAATGAAAATTTTATAATTCTCGGATCCTAAATTAAGAATGAATCTTTTATGTACTGAATGGGGTTGTAAAGTGGTAAAACTCCCATTTAAAAAAAAACATGGAGGATCACATCTTCTCATCCCTAACACAATCTACAATTTAATACTTACCATATAAAAATCACACACAATAATATATTGCTTACCAAAACCAGAAATTAAACCATAAAAATTGCACATTAAAGAAACTCAAAAGGTAACTAATATCATTTCTTATTTTTATAAAACCAAATAATAGTTCTTCACCATAAAATTTATAAATCAATAAAACCTCATAGTTGATAAAAAAAAAATGTTTTTTTTTCTAGAGAGAGAAAAGAAACAGTGAATTACTACATTATATAATGGAGATGTAACCGCTGGTCCGAATTAAAAAAAAATGAATAAAAATAGGAAAAGATGCTCCAAAAAGCAAAAAGACAAGACATAAGTCTTGCATCGTAAGAAGCGAAAGCGTAGCAGTAATACAATTTTACAAACCCCCAAAAATTGTAATAAAATAATTTAAAATGGGAAGATCTTGGGTTAGGCAGGGCTAAACGATTTAGGTGGATTTTATCCATTAATCCAAGCTTTAGGCGGATTTTATCTATTAATCCAAACCCAAACCCATATAATATACCCTATTTGGGATGGGTGAACTCATTTGGATATGATAAAACCCGCCTAAATCGTTTAGGCCTGCCTAACGCAAGTTTTTGCCATTTAAAATTTATATAAAAATTAAAAAAATTGAATTTTTTAAAATAAAATCCAGATATGACCCACTTTGAAATATGCGACAGAGACGGCAGTTTCACTTGCCCAGTTTTCTCTCTTTAAAGCCATCATCATCATCACCACCTCTCTCTCTCTAGAGCTGCGCATTTATTGCTCTCTCAGTAGCAATAATTTGCAGTCTAGGACTATAAATATTACAAAGATTGCATCTTTTTGTTATTTTTCAATTTCCTGGGTCGTGTCAATTCTCTGCCAAAGCGAACCCACAAAAAAAAAAAAAAAAAAAAAAGTCTTCTCTTTCACACCTTTCAATCCCATAAACGCATCACACAACTCGCAAATTTAAGAGAATCTAGGGTTTGTTTTGATTCACACCATTTTCTTTTTCCCCCAAAAAGGACCACTCGAGGTCCGTTTGTTTCAAAAATTTTCTTCCTTCTTCTCTTTCTTTCTTTCTCTCCTTTTCTGGGCTTTAATCAGTTAATCTTCACTCTGTTTGCAGCTGTTTTTTTTTTTTTGCCCATTCATTTATCTGGGTTTATCTTGGTTTCGGCATTTGGGTTTTGTGTTTTTTTGTTTCTGCTCGAGTTGAAACAGTGTATTTGGAAATATTTTAGTTTTTTTTTTTTCCTTCTTCTTCTCTCTCATGTGTTGCTGGGAATTTCAATTTCCTCATCTGGGTTTGGGAATTAGGTATTCGAGTCATTTCTGTTGATTCTTGGTTTGTTGAAGTGATGGAGGAGGTTGAAAAGGCGAATATTGCTGCAGTGGAGAGCTGCCACAGAGTGATTACCATTTTAAACAACCCACAAGATCAGAATTCTTGCAGGAATTTAGTCGAACAAACGGATGAAGCTGTGCAGAAATTCAAGAAAGTGGTCTCTCTCCTCAACTCGAGCTGCGGCCATGCTAGAGTGAGAAAGAGCAAGAAAATCCAAGCTCCATACCCTCCACACATATTCCTCGAAAACCCAATCCTTCGAAACGACGATCACCACCACCACCACCATCTTCAGCCCAAACCCCTCCATCTCCTTCAGATGAATTCTCAAGAATCTCTCAAGAATTCTCTCACATTGGGAAGCCCTTCTCTGGAATTGAGCTCCCATGGCAAGAACCTTCGTCTCGCTCAGCAAACTCCCCCGCCTAATCACCCTTTCTTGCATCAGCAGCAGCAAAGATTCCAGCTTCAGCAACAGCAGCAGCAGCAGCAAATGAAGCAGCAAGCTGAGATCATGTACAGGCGTAGTAACAGCGGCATTAGTTTGAATTTCGACAGCTCCTCGTGCACGCCCACCATGTCTTCGACTAGGTCGTTCATCTCATCCTTGAGCATGGATGGGAGCGTGGCGAATTTGGATGGGAGCGCCTTCCGTTTGATCGGAGCAGCAAGGTCTGCTGATCAGGCTTCGTTTCATCACAAGAGGAGGTGCTCCGGCAGAGGCGAGGATGGCAACGCCAAATGCGGCGGCAGCGGCGGCGGAAGATGCCATTGCTCTAAGAAGAGGTGAGCTCTTGATTCTTGCTCAATTTTCAAGAACTTAGTGTTTTTATTTTATTTTTGGTGTTTAAACTTTGAATTCGTGGGATTTGTTGATAGGAAACATAGGGTGAAGAGATCCATCAAAGTGCCTGCGATTAGCAACAAGATAGCTGATATTCCACCTGATGAATACTCATGGAGGAAGTATGGCCAGAAGCCCATCAAGGGCTCCCCTCACCCTCGGTATAGCTTTTGATCCGAAAAAAGTTCTTTCATTGCTCAAGAAATTGTAGTTTTGTGTTGAATTCATGATCACTAGGGTGATCGGAGTCGAGTGGAGTATAGTATTGCCATGCTCGAGTTGGAGCTCAACTTGAAAATTATAAGCTCAAATTTTCAAGCTCGAGCTCGATTCGGTGTCAAACTCACTAAGCTCGACTCGGCTCGGTCATGTTTGATATTTTTAATTTATTTTAAATTTTTACTAAGAATTTAAATTATTTATTATTATATAAAAAATTTAAATTATATTAAGCTCCATAAGGCTCGTTAGCCTAGCTTAAACCCAAGCTCGACTCGGGCTTGATGAGAGTCGCGAGCCTATCGAATCACTATCATGAACCTTGATTTGAAGGTAGACAACTACTCAAGTAGCTCGAGCTCGACCCGATTAGTATCGATTCTATTTTGAGTTTTTTTTTTTTTTTTAACTTGACTCATGCTCACTCCTATGTATGACTGCAGTCTCTCTTATCATTGTTTCAAAATGCTCATTCTTCATATAATGTATGTTAGTTCATTGCTTTTGATAGATTTAGCTCTGTTTCTTGATTCATCTTGATGTTTTTGTATAGTATTTCTACATGTTTCCTCATTTTAGAACTAAGCTTCTTGTGTAGTATCACTCTCTGATGTAAATGATCATTGAATTTTGGATTTGATCTTCAATAGTGAAGGGGAATTTGAATTCTTGGTTGGCTTTGCTTTGATCTGTTTCCTCCAACACAGGGGATACTACAAATGCAGCAGCATGAGAGGCTGCCCGGCTAGGAAGCACGTGGAGCGATGCTTGGAAGATCCTTCGATGCTCATTGTTACTTACGAAGGCGAGCACAACCACCCGAGGCTGCCTTCGCAGTCAGCCAACGCATAAGCAAGCATTCTTGGTCCACAACCAAGCAACCCTAATTCGACTTCATTGGTTCTGTACATAAGCTGCTGCTGCTGCTTAAGCTGAGGCGAGGCGTGGCTGCTGTCGGGGTTTTGGATCGTCGGTTTTCTTGAAGGGTTCTTCTAGTTCTAGAGAAATTGGTAAAGGCTAAAACTAAACCAAGATTTGGGGGTTCCTGGTTGTAAGAAAAGAATTCCAGTTCAATCTTAACTGACTCTCTCTTGTTTTTCATGTGTTTTTTTTTTTTTTTTGGAGAAGTTTGTGGATTTCTGGTAGTGTTTTCTTTAGCCCATTGATTTTGTTTCTGGAATTTTTATTTTTTTGGGGGGGTTATATAAGATGTAGGGCATTAAGGGTTGTTTTCAAGATTGAATCAACAACATTTGCCTCTAGTTTTGGGAGTCCAATATTATTTTTTTAATTTAAAAGCTTGAAAATTGATGGGCCCTATTTTTTTAAATAGTACCCTCCATTTCGGGTCATTAGTTTTATTTTGACCCAATACATTAATCAATATTTATGAGAGTGGTATAATTAATATTTAATACGAGGGAATTTATTGCAATTTAGGAACTGATGAGGAGGGAGTGAAGGAATAATATATTAATTAAACACATATCTAGATGTTCTTGGAGAAGTTCGAACCCATAACCTCTCGATCACAAGTAAAATGCTTTGATCACTATACTTCGATCGATCGCCCTTAGCTTGGTTGGGTTCACATTTTGATTCCACTCATAAGTCATCATCAATTTGTGAGTGCCTCATTTTCCTTTTTTTGCACCTAAATAATAAATTAAGTTAAATTTCAATAAGTTCTCGATTATTGCCTGAAATAATAGATTTATAACAAACAAAAGAATATATTCCACATGTGTGTATTTATAGTACTCCCTCCGTCCCATTGAAGTAGTCTCATTTTCCTTTTTTGTTTGTCCCATAGAATAGTCTCATTTTCCTAAAATGGCAACCTTTTTCACACTCACCAATAAAATATTAATTCCACTACACTCACAACTCTTAATTCCCGTGCCGAAAAGAAAATGGACTACTTCACCGGGACGGAGGGAGTAGGTTTTATATAATACTAATAGAAAAGTAGATATATTCCAGATTTTTTCTTCTTCTGAAATTTTAAAAAAAAAATATCTTAATAATATTAGTGAGTGCCACGTATTAGATAAAATGTAATGATCTTGGCGGCTGCCGTTTTCAGCGACAAGCATGAGTTTCCTAGTAATTTTCCACTCTTTAGTATACGTCTTAGTCATCTTATTATTATTTCTTTCTTTTTCAAAGTGGTTGTTGCACTTGCATTATTTTTAATGTAATACTCTCTCCCTCCCATTTTATTAGTCCCTCTTTTCTTTTTCGTACGTCCCATTTAATTGTTCATTTACTTATAATAGAAAGTTTATCTCCACTCATTAATAAAATACTTATTTCTTTTATCTCTACTCGTATTGGTTATTGTGTCAAATCTCAAGGGAACTAATCAATCGGAACGGAGGGAGTAACAAATATCTCCAAATTCTCTGAGTTAAAACAATATTGAAACAGAGTAGTTGCGTCTATTTACAATTTTGAAATGTTCCCTCCAAAAATTATTTCATCAAAATTAATTTTATTTTATTTAATTTTTTTTCAAATCAACTATAATATAGGTTCTTTTAGATGTAATTACAATGTCGATATATAGTAAAAGAATAACAAAATTATATTTACCATTTTTTAAAAAAAATATTATATTTTTCTAATTTATTATATTTGTTATTTTAAGTATTATAAGTATAATTTCTTTTATGGGATAGTTTTTAAAATTAAGCTCAATTTATGTAGGTTTTGTGTTTGATGTATTTTATTTATATATACGATTTATAATATAGAAAATGATTTATATTATTATGTACTAATATATTACATTGATGAATTAAATAAATGTTTATTTTTGTTAGTTAAACTCTTATTTTTGTAGGCATTGTCTTAAATTTATTTCTTTTTATTTGTATCAACATTATAACAATATTTAGATGTGTAATATGTAGGAAATATTAATGATATAATATACTTAATATATAATATTAATGAATAATATTAAGTTTATTTTTGAAAAATATAAAACATATATATATTTTTAAATATATCCAAATATTGTAAACTAAGATAGTATTATATAAAATATTCGGGCATCACCGAGCGTAAATCTAATATATATATCCTAAAATCAACAATTTTTATCTCGTGGAGATTTAATGCATAAAATCAATAAAAAATCATATTAAAAAAATAATTATTTTTTAAAATAATAATAATAATAATATATTAATTTAAACTCATATATCAAATAAGACAATATTGATTGTTTTTAGCATGACGGCCAAATACATTGAAAACGGCGTCGTGGAATCACTATTCATAATTCATCTATACATATAAAACAGTAAATAAGTAAGTCAATACCCAGTCAAAAAACGTCTTTAACCGCCGCAGTGGCGGCGGCGATCAATACAGCGGCGCCGGCAGGTTCAGATCCAACAGAACCAGCTTCTCCTCGCTCCTAACTCTCTTCTCCTGCTCACTCATCACCACCGCACCCACCTCCTCCATCTTATACCCCTTATATTCCGATCGCGCCGCCTTCTCCTCTCCGCCCTTCCGGAACAACCTCGGCGTCCTCCAGCACGAGGCGTGATCCACCTCCAGCGGCGGAGCAACCGCAACCGCCTCGCAGTAGACGAAATTCGTCTTCGCCTTGTTTCCACGGAGGCTCCTCGCAGCCTCGTCGTACGCCAGCGCCGCCTCCTCCGCCGTGTCGAAGGTTCCGAGCCACTTCCTCGTCTTCTTCCACGGATCGCGTATCTCAGCCGCGTACCTCCCCCACGGGCGCCTCCGCACGCCGCGGAACTGCGGCCGCTTCTTCACGTGGAACTGCGTCTCGCCGTCGCTCCGAAGCTTTTCCACCACCATTTTTTTGGGGGGTGTTTCGTAAAAGGGGGAATAGGGTTTGAAGATATTTATAGCTGCCTCCGCCAACGGCGACAGGTGCGTAACCTATGATTATTCTCTCTTTTTTTATATTATTATTATTATTATTAATTTGGCGTTTAATATACTTTGATTTAATTAAATGCAAAACGATGAAATAAGCTGCGAAAAGGTGATGTTTGGTTAGAGAGAATTAAATGGATGGCGTGGGAGGAGAAGATTCAACAAATGGGAGCGCTCCAACACGGGCACCGAGTTAGTTTACTCCTTGCATTAAAGTTGGCATGACTAAATCAATTTGATTTCATCCCAGGCCGTACGAGGAGTGCGTCACATTTAGACATGAGTATTCGATTATTCGATTGGTTTTGATATGAAAAATAATTAAACTAAAATAATTAAATTTATATTGAATGTAACCGAACCAAATTAGCGAAAAAATCAAACTGAAATTCTTATTCGATTTTCGGTTATAACGAAATTTTAATATAAATTTAATAAACTAATAAATTTAAAAATTTAAATATATATATATATATATATATATATATATATAATATTTATTTATTAATATTATATATATAAATTTGGTTATTCGATTATTTTGATCCGGAAAAGAAAGTATTGAACCAAAATTAATCAAATCGAACCGAAAATCGAAATAACAAAATCAAAATAACCGCAATTTTTTTGGTTTGGTTATTTAGATTTTCGATTTTTTCAGATTCTTGCTCACACGTTGTCACATTAGTATTCGTACATGATGAATTCATGTTTTTACTGTATTCTGTTTGAATAACTGTATTATGTTTGAATTAGTTTGCGTGAGAGGAAGGTTTGAAATGTGATGAATTTTAATTGACTATTTCATAATACTACTATCTAATCTATAATAGGCTGTGGAAGTGCTTCATCAAATCCACATTTTTTTAAGTTAAAATTTGAAATTGAATTCTCATAAGAGAAGAAACTATGGGAGGTGTCAAATTATATGAGTATTTGCCCAAAGAAATAACTTATTTTGAATAATTCTAAGACCATATTGTTCTATTTTTATACAATCACTCTTCATAATTCAAACCAAACTACATATGAGAGAGCAATATAAATAATACTAATAACTAAACGTATAAGTCAGCTCTATGATGTCAATTGACAAGTAATTTTAAGTGTTGACACATCATCCGATAAGCCACATCAATTTTTCATTGCTGAAAATTCGTTCATAACATAAATTTGGAAAAAAATTGATAATTTATAGTACTTCCTCCATTATGATTATATGGTCCAGTTTGATCTCGTGTGTTTGTCGAAAATTATTTAATATTTAAATAAACTTACAAAATTATCTTATTTAAAGCATTAATTAATCTCTCATTTTCATATATTACATTTAACATTTTTATTTTCCAAATTTATTCATAAATGTAATCGTAAACTAACCGAGAAAACAATACCAAATATATAAATTGGACCATATTATTGAAACATCCTAAAATAGCAACTAAAATCAAATAATTAGAAAGGAAGGAGTAATATATTTTGATAATATGTATATTTTATAATATATTGAAAAAAATAAATAATTCATAGTATAATTGATACTTTTTCTCTTTTAAAAAGTTATATAATATATGGTGGAAATTTGCATGTGATATTTATAAATTAACTTAGCATATGCATTTGTGGTAAATGGAATTATTTAAGGCGATGAGGAGCAGTTGGTTGAAATAATGAGCGGCGGCTATTGAAAACTTGACGCGTACCTATGCTATTTATTTTCATAAAAAGCAACAATCCTAGTATTCTAACGATAGGGTTCTTATTCATATTAGCCAAAACCTACATTATTAGGATAAAAAAAAATCTTGAGATTGGAAGTTTTTAATTGGATATTTCTATTACAAGATTTTGGATTATCATGGTACAATTTGTTGAATTAGTCACTTGGAATAATTACATTTTTTCACATAAAAGTATCAAATAAATTTATTATAAAAATCTTGATAGATCTTAAGATCAAAATCTAAAATATAACTGCTTTAAAGCTATTTAATTTGAGATTCGATTAGTTTCTGAGTTGAGATCTTTTGGAACTTAAACAGGGTAATTATGGTTATCTATCCTGTACTTTTGGGATTTATGAAATTCTATCCCACACTTTCAATTTTATGAAATTCTATCCTACATTATTTTTTATATGTAATTTCATCCTAAATTGCGACATCACTTGTTAATTGCCACATCAACCACACACATCATCCCTAGCCGCTTATGTGGATTATTGACATGGCAGTAATTTTTATTTTTTTTTTGTTAAATTGATATTTTTAATACTAAAGATAAAATTTTAATTTTTAAGCTAGTTTTTTAATTTAAGTCGGCATTTTAATTTTTTCAAATTTATTAAATAAAAAAACTGATAAAATTCAACACATTTTAAAGTTAAATTTATTATTTAATGATATCATTGTAAAATTAAGTTTTAATAAATATTTATCACATATAATTGAATTTCAATAATCATAAATTTTATATATAAATACTATTAAATTAAAAAAATGATTTTATAATAAATATTATTAAATGATAAATTTAATGACGATGAGAAGCAATGGTTTTATTAATATTTAAATAATGATTATTATATAATATATTTAATTATATATTTTTGCGTTAAAAACTAAAACTGATGAAAAGCAATTATTTTATTAATATTTAAATAATAATTATTATATAATATATTTAATTATAAACTTTTGCGTTAAAAAGTTAAACTTTTGAGAATTATATATAGATTAAACTTTTTGAATAAATCTTAAAAGACAAGCTTGAAATCTAAAAAAGAAAACTAACGCATTAACTTATTTCCGTTAATATTTTTTTTTAAAAAAAAATAGATATAAACAAATTTTTTTTCCATTTGCATTAAAACGACAAGTTACAGTGTCGTCGACATATTGTATAATATATTGGATTTCATCAACTTTTTATTTCCTAATTAAACAAATTAAAAGTTCAATTTAAAATTAAAAAAATAGACTTACTAAATTAAAATGTATTTTATATTAAAATATAAATTTTAAGAAAAATTAATTGCCACGTCAACCATACACATCAGCAATTTGGGTTGATGTGGGTGGTTGACAGTGGCGTATCTAGAAATTTAAAATTGGGGGTACGAGTATAATAAATTCGGGTTATATTATGTAAAAATATTATAAATAATAATAAAAATATATAAATGTATAAAAGAAAAAAATTATTTTGGGGGTACAAGTGTACCCCCAAAACACCCCCTAGATCCGCTACTGGTGGTTGATGTGGCAATTAACAAGTGTTATGGCAATTTGTGATGAAATTACATAATAAAAAATAATGTATGATAGAATTCCATGAAATTGAAAGTGTGGATAGAATTCCATAATTTCCAAAAATGTAGGATAGATAACAAGAATTACCCACTTAAACATGACCAAGTTTAGCCAACTAGCAAGGTGACCCAAAGTATAAACAACGGTCCAATTGACGATAAAATGTGTGGGCCGGCTCCAGCGAAAAGCCCATTCCGGGCCACAATTACACAAACGGTTAGTAGTGAGCAAAATCGAACTATGAACTGTGAACCGAACTGAAAGGCTATGGGCGGGTTCGGGATGGTCTGAGTTGAGATTTGGTTTCAAAATCCCTAAATCGAACCTGTTCGGTTTGGGATGTTTAGGGTTTGGTTCAACTCAAACCATCCAAAATCGAAGGTTTGGTTTAGTTCAGTTTTGGATCGGGTGGGTGGGTTCTAGCGGTTTGGGTTGGCAGTTTGGGCAGGTTGGGGTTGGCTTCAGTTTCAACCCAAACCGTCTGTTGCACAGCCCTGCAAATGATAGTCTGACTAGGAGTGTTCATGGTTTGGTCGAAACGGGTCATACCGGCCAAACCGGATTAATTTGGACGGTTTAGTCAGTTTGAAATTTAATTTTTAAAATGGCAGTTTAAAATTTTTGAAACCATTCAAATTTGGTTTGGTTACGGTTTGGTGGCTCAAACCGGCCGTATATATATATATATATATATATATATA
>JAPKLW010002699.1:561-65048 GCA_026898455.1 Plectranthus barbatus | reverse complement strand
AAAGATGCACAATATAATAGAAAAAATGAACGTCGATCTGAATAAAATAAATTTTTTAAAACTATATTCATGCATAATTAACAATGTCGAGACCGAATACGAATGCGAAATCCAGAAACAAAGAAAAAAATATGATCGACAAAAGAAATATAAATCAATCCGAACAAAGAAGGAAGAAGAAATCAAATCGCGCGAAGAAAGGAATAAAAAATCTAATGAGATACTATTTCAGATTTTAAAAAAAAGCTAAAATTACAAAAATAACCTTAATTTTGCAAAACTGCAGGATAATCGAGGAAAACTGCACACGGAGTAAAATAGATCATGAGCGTTGAAATCACAAAATCAAAGGCTAAGATTTATTCTTATTTCTCATACTAAAAACTATTCTCATATGATCACTACTCTATATGATATTCCTTACTATACACACACGCACACACTAAACATATATATATATATATATTTATTACACACACACGAACACCTATAATATATATATTATTATATATTATTATATTATTATAATATACTACATATATATGTATATATATATATATATATTATATTATTACACACATATATATATATATATTATTTTATTATTATGATTTATTATATTAACTTAGTTTATATTTGTGTAACTTGTTCAATTAGCTAATTGATTATGTCAATTAGATTTAACAACATTTCAAGTGTTTATAAATGTTGTAAATTATATAATTGAATTAGACACGGTGTTAAATTATTTTGAATTGTTTAAAGCATTATCGATTATGGGTTTAACTGTTTAATATATATAACCGTACTAAATTTAAGTTAGTTTGTTGACCATGAATTTATATAGTTGTGTTGGTTGAAGTCACATACATATTTCAAGGGGATAAATAATTTAGAAAGGTTATCGAGTTCCCTGCATGCCTTGATATACGAGGAGTGCGTGTTGAATCGTTTGTTGTCAGTCAAGTCCAGTCAGTAGAACCAAAAACCTGAAATCCTAACACAATAACTAAAAGCTAATTATTTAATAGTTAGACTATGAATTCTAACGTATTTTCTATGCTGTATTGATATTTGAATGAATCATCAACGCTCATCAACTCTATAAATTCATCTCAAATTCATACGCTCTTGAAAAGGTGGGGACTATTTCGGTAAAAATCCAAAAATCTCCTTTTCGAGCTTTAAGCTCATTTTTCCAAAATGTGTAATAAAATGTTTTGTTTTAAACTGACTGTCTATCCCAAATGTTTTTGTGATGTCATATCTGAACCTCTGGTTGATCAAACTCCCGGAGAGATAAATTTATAAGGTCTGAACCGGGCATCAAGGCTCGCGCTAAACCTTATTAATATTGAAGAGGATTGTTATCCTATGAACGGCGAGCCATTAGCTCCGTAATTCTCAGGTCCCTCAGCTGGAGTGCTGACACCTCAAGGTGTGATAAGGAGGGGTACTAGGTACCTATAAAATCGATCGGGTCTCACAGGTACGCCCTGAGATCAGTGCACTAATTGATGACAGTGAAAGTAGATCACACCATTCTCAGTTGTTCACCGTAACTCGGAAGTAGGCCAACTTCCAGTTACAAAACGGTAAAACAGATATGACTTCATACTAAAATTTCCTGCAGGGAAAATATAAATGTTTTAGGAATTCACGTTATTTTCAACAAAACCCGTGAATTTCCTGTGTGTATGGCATAGCTTTCATACTTATAAATGTACGTTTTCGGGCATGTTTCCACAGGATACATTAGTACTCAGCCCCTCGCATTGTTTCTAAAATGTGTCGGTTAAAAGGCCAAAGCGAGGAAGAGGAGGTGTGAAGGCGCTGAAGCAGTGATTATCTGATACAAATAAGAGCAAGATCCTGAGATATGCATCTCCATATGCATATTTCCTCTACGTAACTTTCCGCTGCAGTGAATCTCTGAAAACTATAAATTTCTTTTCCTCTTGTTATATTTGAGAATTTACCCTAATTATGTAATAACTTCTTGGAGATTATTTCTTTCTGTTTTATTATTACTATTGTATGAATGCGTTGAGTTGCAGCTGTTTCCGTTCATTTGTTTAACTCATTCAACCAGTCGAAGTTTTATTGTTAAATTGACCAACGCCACTGTAGCGTTCCCAAACAAATCAGAAAGGGAAATCGGGGCGCTACATAAACAATTTGAATATTGTTCTTTAAACTTGACTCGAAGTATGAATTTCTGATTTTTTATTTATCTTTTCATTTTATTTAAAGTCTTCTACTTACTTACAATAAGTGAGAAAATGTTTGGCAAAACCTGAAACATCAATGTAGCGCGACCCCAAATTGGGAAGGTCAGTTGGGGGCATTACAATAATATAATATGTTTATGTTTATATCTATATTTAAACGCAAAATTCCTACAATAATTTTTTCTCTCTAATTGAGTTTTCTAAAAATACTTCTATAATAAGTAAGGAAAGAATTACATTTATTACATAATAATTATAATTTCATAAGAAAATTGAAGACATAATTTATAAATAAAAAAATATCAATGAATTTATAAGTAACATCAATTTCAATAAATCATCAACCGTGTTTATCACAAAAAAGGAAAAAGAACAAATATGTAAATTAGAAATACTCACTACAAATTAGAGCAAAATCTTTACAAATTTTTTTCTCAACCTAAATAATAGCAACGATTTATGAAAATGAATTATTGTGTCTAATTTATTTTTGGATTGTTTATACATTATTTTAAGCAACTAATTATCTTAATTACGTTAATTATGAAATTAAGAAATCTCATTATTAGGCTTATTTCATGTTGCTAATTTTATCATTAAAATTGTTAAACAATGGTTAAATATTCGTTGATATCATTCATTAATTTTTCTCAAAGTTAAACAATGGTTAAATATTCGTTGATATCATTCATTCATTATTGATGAACCATATTCATTATTAAATTTTGTTTATATCATTGTATCAGTTTTTAAAGTTCATTGAAACTATTATTGATATGTCATTGAACGAAATAAATAAGAATAACAATGAACATTTTGGAAGAATATTTGTAATGAACTTTTGAAATTATAATAATGAATCAAATATGCCGTGAACAATGAACTATAAACGAAGATACACAAATCAAAATCATATATGCTGAAAGAAAATAAACAAAAAAAAATCTGAATAAAACAAACGAAAACAAAAAAAATTAAGTTGAGAAAATACGGAAAATCAACCTACAAATACTGAGTATGATTCTTCCATTTATCGAGAGTGGCGGCCGCATCTCCACAGCCCCCTTTGGCTTGATCAGTCAAAGGGCTAATTAGGTCGTCTCCTTTTCAATCTTGAGATCTTTGAATACAATCGACGATTATTCCTCCTGCAAGAGTCTCGGCGGTCGCATCCTCAGCCGGTGGCAATGTAGAGGGATTTTTGTCTACAATGATGTAGACAAAAATGAAGAAGAGAACTGATGAACAAGCTTGAGAATTTACATGAATGATAATGAAATTAAGAAAATATAAATAAAATATATGATAGATTTTGAAGATTGAATGAATATAGGAGGTTACCAAATTAAATAAACCTACTAAATATTCTATATTGCTCAGTACCAAAAACACCCTTTATTTAATTAAACATTAATATTTAAAAAGATAGGCCATTGGATTAATTAAATGGACAGATGGATATATAGTCATAGTTCTTTTATGGTATATAGTTCAGGAATGAACACAACTCTCTCTCTCTCTCTCTCTCTCTATATATATATATATATATATATATAGGGGTGTGTTAAATTTACAAGTGGTCCATTAGATGGGAGAAGAGAATGAATCTAGTCCATCTAATTAGGCCTTTGGACGGTTAAGATCAATTTTAGGCTGAAATTAAAAAGTTGCATCGGCGACCTAATTATAGTTCCAGAGTAAGGGCATTAATGACATGAAGAACTCACAACTGCCATGAATTAAATTCAAATCCCATAATTTTCGCGCACCTTTTTTGATCGTGTGATTTGCTTCTGAAATTATCAATTAGAAACTGCATTATCCACAAAAATCGTAAAAGTCACACTCTGAAACTGCATTCGATATTTCATCTGTGGCTTGATTCGATATGTCTAGTTTTTAAGTAATCTAAATCTTAAAATCCTTGTGATTATTATACTGCAATTGTACAAGGGTATATAATGCATATTTACAGGCTTATATAATGCATATTTGCATGTTTATATATTTTCATATGTAAGTTGCATTGTTAAGCTTGTAAATATGCATTATCTATATATGCATAGTTGCAGTATCTTATTTTTACTACGATTATCTTATTCGAAACATATACAATAGTGATTTCATTTGAAAGATAATTAAATTATCTTTAGTTTGATATACAGTAAGTTAAAAAATAATTTAAATTGAGTGAGATGTGATTAATTCAAGTTTTATAAGGAAATTACAGGAGAGATAATATGTTGAAGAAAAAAAATATGAAAGAGAATGTGAGATTTTTTTGTGGTCCCCAATGTTTAACTTACCTAAATGCCCTTATTACAAAAAATTAATTCACAAATTAAGTAGAAATATTAAATCTGGACCACTTATTTCATCAAATCAAAGACCATGATTTATTTTCTTCTCCCATCTAAGGGGGACTTGTGATAAGATCACTCCTATATATATATATATAGAGAGAGAGAGAATAATGATCATATAATAATAGCTTTTCCCATACTAAATGAGAAAGAATATGGTTCATTTATTTTGTTGAACCAATGGTTGTGATAATTCAGGATTTATTGAATAAATAAGGTAATTAGGGTATCTTAGTAATTTAGCATTAAGTTTGAATAATCGTTTTCTCTATCTTTAGATCTAAACTCTCTCCTAATTTTTTCTTTCCTCCCATTATAATCAAACGATTATATATTTCTCGATTCAAATATGTTTTTTACGAATCATATATCAAATTAAACGTATTTTTACGACGATTCATATGATATCCATATTGAATATGTTAAATTTAGAAGTTTCGCACGAAAATCATGATTTTATATTCAACTGGTATATATTCTTCATTATATTTACATTCAGGATAAAACATGCATCAATTACGCATAAAAATGTCCCAAATATCTGCATTTTTTTGCATCAAATGATGCATTCTTAACTTAAATAAGATGCATTTTTATTCTAAAGCATATGCATTTTTGTATTCATATTGAGTGCATTTTTGCATTGATTATATGCCGCAGTTTTATGCTCAAAATAATGCATTTTTTACATCGAATGTATGCATTATGAACTACACGAAATAAAATTTTTGAATATATGTCATTCATATTTTTACCCTTTTATGCATTGAGTATGTACAAAAAATGCACCGACAGGATTTGTTTAATCTGAACCGTCGATTGCAATATTTAATGGCTCAGTTTTTTTTGCATTTAGTAAGGGAAATTCTATTATCACCCAATCACTACCCTATATATATATATATATATATATATATATATATATATAGGGTAGTGATCAGGTGAGAATAAGAATAAATCACAGACGTCCATCTCATTAAATCGACGCGCGAGATTCAATTTCAGCAATTTCAAAAACACGGCAGTTTTCCTCAAATATCATGCAGTAAAGGGTACAACCGTAAAAGAACATTTACAAAGATTAAACACAAACCTACCACATTGTTCAGTTTTCGTCAATTTTACTTCAGTTTTGAATTAAGACGAATTAAAAAAAAAGAAATAATATTAAATATCGAAAACTGCTACACGGTTTCATCATTACACCGTTCCATCGCGACTTTTCGATACAATTCTCGAAAAAAACTCTTCGCATTCAACACAATTTCATATCCTCTCTCAAATTTTCTGAAAATTTTGACGGTTCTTCTCTGGAATTCTAAGCGCCTTCCCCGTAGATTTCTAATTTTTCTAAAGAAATATACTCAAAAATGGCTCCTAAAAGAAGTTCAGAGACAGTTCTACCCAATGCCGGTGAGTTTTTTTGAATTTGTTCTTATTTTAACAACTTCGCACGTATAATGTTCAGTTTTCAGAGGTTATTTAAGCATTAAACGTTAGAATCATAAAAATATTTGAATATTTTGTTCATAGATGAAACGAATAACTTGAATAAGTAAATATTCATGTTTATTGGTGTCTGGGTAGATGATATGCACATATTATTGCGTAAAAATTCAATATAAAGATACATGAACCCTAAATATATTGAAAATAACTGTAAATCTGTGTTTCACATCTAAAAATCTAGTCTAATCGAAAATAAAAAAACATCAAATCTGTTTCTCTGCATATTTTGCAACTTAGAGCAACCAATAGAAAGGTTAATATGATTTTGCCTCCAACAAAAGTTGACGACTTGACTGCATATTTTACAGCATAAAATGAAGTAAAATGTAGCAAAAATGAAGTAAAACGTAACAAAAATGAACAATGATAAAATGCTTCTTATAACTACCACACAAATAGCATGTTGTACAATAATGCACATGTTTACATGAAAAAATGAATATAAATGTCGATAAAATGACTGTTATAATTCAATGCTTGCTCTGATTATGTATAATTCATCTTGCATATGCAAAAGGTCAAAAATGAAGTAAAATGTAGCAAAAATGAAGTAAAACGTAACAAAAATGAACAATGATAAAATGCTTCTTATTACTACCACACAAATAGCATGTTGTACAATAATGCACATGTTTACATGAAAAAATGAATATAAATTTTGATAAAATGAATGTTATACTTCAATGCTTGCTCTGATTATGTATAATTCATCTTGCAGATGCAAAAAAGCAGAAAACTACAAGCAAAAAGCCAGGCAAAGTCGTAAAAAAATCAAAGTCTGAAAGGATTCCTCAATTAATACAACAACCAGCATCAAATGTTGTGGATCCAGAAGCAGAATACGAAAGCTTAATTTGCAGGAGTAGTCCAGATATCCTGATAAAAGCACTATCAGAGTTGAACGAAGTACAAAAAAAGGCAATAGAAGACATTGGTTTCATGCAAATATTCAATCTAATGATCAATGAAATTCCATCCAAGATAGCTTACTGGTGCATATCATCATTTGATGCGAGAAGTTGTAGTCTGATACTACCGAATAACAACAGGATCCACTTAACAGAGGAAGATGTATGGGTCATTTTCAGAATACCAAAGGGACCTCAACAGATCGAAAGAAGAAGAAAATCAGATGAATCCCCACTGCTAAAAGAACAGATTTCAAGATTTAAGACTAGAAATGGCCGCATCCGCCCAGTAGATGTTGCAGATGCTATGAAATCTGAAACCGATGGAGGTGATTGGTTCAAGAGACAGTTCCTGATCCTTCTCGAACATTGTCTGATAGAGAATTCTGCTGACGGCTACATCAAGCCAAAGATGTTGGACAGTTTGGAGCCCACATATAACATCATAAATCTGAACTGGTGCAGATACATGCTGACTGCCCTGATTCGTCACAAAGACAATTGGGCAAAGAAGAATAAGGTGTGCTTTACTGGACCAGCCCTGCTGCCAATTGTAAGTATATGATTCATTTTTATATATAGTTTCATTCATCTATTGTTTTACAGCATTTACTTATTTTCAATTATGCATTACTGTCTATAAATCTATTCAATATACTAATTATAGATGACTCTTCCATGATAGCTCTTCTATGTGGATAGAGTGGAGTTGTACACTCGTGTGATTCATAGAACCTACCCCATCATGAAATCATGGTCAAGTACGCTTTTGAGAACAAAACAAAAAGCATATATGAGAAGTGGAGGATTTGGTCATGGACACATAGCTCAACGATTTGACCCTGGACAACCTAGTCTGAAAAAGTTTGAAACACAAGGTGAAAAGAAAAGAATGAATGATGAAGACGATGGTGCAATGTCTGAAGCCGACCAGTACACTGACAAGATCATAAAAACTGCAAAAACAATGGCAGAATCTATGTTAAAGTTGATTCTTATGATCAAGGATGCACCGGCACAAATACATCAAAACATAAGTTTCAAAGCCGCTGTTGAAACTTCCAGGAATCTTCTAGGTGTACAATGCACCTTTCAATGCACCTTTGAGCGAGAATCCTGTGATAGCAGATGAATGGAGCAATCCAAGTTGGCTGAAAAGTCTGGAGACGATTATGGAAGCTATAGAAGCAAAACACTCCCTAGACACATCTGAAACTCCTACACCTCTGCTACAACAGAAACTTTGTGTATCTGTGCCTCGACACTTCAGATTGGGTATAAAAGAAATCGAGGTAAAAAGCAAAATACCTACACAATGTAAACATTGCAAATATTGTACATTAAGAGGCAATGTCTAATAACTAAAATGATCTCTCTGTTAGCAGAGTCAAAATGATGAAGATGAATTTGATGATGATGAACCAGCAGATAACACTGCTGAAGAGAGACACTTGGAAGAAGAACCGCAACAGAATGAGATGGAAGAGACTGCAACAGAAAATCAGATAGAAGAAACCAATATCGAGAAGGAGAGAGAATATAATGCCACCGAGAAGGAGAAAGAAGACAGCACCACCGAGAAGGAGAAAGAAGACAGCACCACCGAGAAGGAGAAAGAAGACAACACCACCAACAGAGAGAGAGAAGACAACACCACCAACGAGGAGATCCAACAAGAATGCACCAAGAAAATAGCATCAGTGATTGGCAGTCTGAACAAAGAATTTGTTGAAGAAGAACAAGAAAAAGAAGATGACGATGAAGCACTGACAGAAACACTCACAAAAATGGTATAAATAGTATAAAATTTAACATAATATGTATCTGTATCTTACAATTAATCCAGTCTTATACAGAGGGAGACTGTGAAAGAAAAACAGAATCAACAAACGAGGAAAGAAGATGAAAAGCATGAAGGAAAAACAGCCACAGAAAAGGAGATAACAAAGCATGCAATGGTGAAAAGATCAACTATGGAAAGAAAAAAGCCAACAAAGTTGATGTCACCATTCAACGAAAGAGCTGTGAAAGCAGGAGAAGCTCTCATGCTGAAGAAAAGCAAATTAATGCATGGATCATGTTTGGAAAGCAGAAGAAGAATCAGTAAGTGAATGAATGAATAATAACATATGACATATCTGTGTTTCATTTATAGTGTTTTTATCCTGCAGTTTTACTTATAATACTTGCATTTTACGAAATATGGTATCTATTCTGATGGATCTGAAATTTTTGAAGATATATGTGCTTCATTTATAGTGTTGTTATCCTGCAGTTTTACTCATAATACTTGCATTTTACGAAAGATGATATCTATTCTGATGGATCTAAAATTTTGGAGATATCTATGCTTCATTTATAGTGTTGTTATCCTGCATTTCTAATTATAATACTTCCATTTTAGGGTTGAAGAAGAAGAAGTTTATTCTGATGGAACTGGAATTTTGATGAGATCTAATGTAACAAGCTTTAAGCCTGAAACATATCTCAAGAGTGCTATCATAGATGCATGGAGTTCCTATATGAACAAACAAGAGAAACACAGAAAAGCTCCTCCTGCCAGAATATTCTTCACAACCTTTCCTTGTGTATGTACTTACTATAATAATCTTTTTTATATGTTATCTAAACTATTTTATATACTAATATACTCTCAATGCAACAGTCTTATACAGTGGTTGACCAAAACAAGTCCTGGACAAATGAAAAACGTCAAGATGTGTTTTCTGAAAGAGTGCAGGAAGAATTGGAAAACATGAAAGATGCCACACTAAGTAATGCTGACCTGGTATGAATACAATATGAACTTAGTAGAATGTTATAAAATATCATACATTTTAACCATCTTTGTATTCAGGTATTCTTCCCCATTTGTCATTCAAGCCATTTCTATATCATTTGCTTCAATATGAGAAATATGGATGTTGACCTCATAGACAATTCAAGTGTTGCCGATGAAGAAGACTTGACAGTCAAATATGGAGATGCTCCCACAGTCCTGGTAAGTAATATTCATTGATAACTCTAATGCATAATAGTTTAGATAAATATGCATAATATTGAACTAAAAATGAAGGATATGATAAGTATAATGAAACAAAACATGAACCATGCTTATTTAAATTCGAATGAATAAATCATAAACAATAATGCATAATACAGCATGAATAATGCACAATATAAACAATAAAATGAAACATTATACTGTCAATTTGTGCACATATAAATCTTAACGCATACTTTATTAAAATATAATGACTTTCTTCAAACTTTTAAATGCATGATAACAGGTTGAGTATTTTGCCAAATTCCTCCTGGGAAAAAAACTCAATCGCAAGTCTAAGGGAATAAAAGATGCCTCCATAGAAAGACTGAAGATGCACTGGAGAAATGAGACAAACAAAGTGGACTGCGACATCTACACCATGAGGCACATGGAAACCTACATGAGAAACAAATTGAAGGAGTGGAATCCTGGTTTCCAGAAAGATGACAACAAGATGCTGCAGTATTTCCGAGCTAGATATTCTGCAACACTCCTGAAGTCTGATCTCAACGTCCACAAAGAGAAAATGAAGAAATTGGCCAAGGAGAACTACAAGAAACTCTCTGCTAAAAACAAAATTGAATTGGAAAGCCTTCTGAAGATGTAATCTGATTACAAAAACAACTGCTTTTGAATATTGTTACTTATATTAGCTTGAACAATAGGTACTACTTAGGTTTGCATGGTTTGTAGGGTTTGAAGTACTATATTTTAATATAGATATGGTTATTATGCAATGAAAATGCTGCAATGTTTCTGCTAAAATTTGCATTTTAATGTTAGGAAATTGATTATCATTTGCTAGAATATGTAGTTGTCTAAATTTTTTCTAATTGTAAAAATAATTTAGTATTGATTATTCTAAATGTATCTTCTCAGAAAGAATAACACCCATAATAACAGAATAATGATAGCACTTAAAAAATAAAAATATTGAATCCAAAAAAAGAAAAAAAATGCATCTGTAACGAATATAATATCCAACATAAAAAAACCAATATACTAAACTATTCATTATTGCCAATCATAGGTGCATCTTTACAAGAAATAAGATGCATTATAATAATAAAAATGTTCTAAAAGAGAAATTAAAAACTCCTTTCATTTTTGAACATACTAAGTGCATCTATAACAATGATATCATGCATCTTTGTTTACATTCTTATTCAGTTTATCACAATTCCTTGAATCATGATTGGTTAACTTCTTACATTTAGCACACATTCTCATTGGCTTCTCCAACATTCTCTGAGCTTTCTCCTTCCTCGAAACAATACGACTCCCACTCCCCTTGGTTTTCACATGAATTGGAGGTAAAACTTCAATTTCTTCAGGAACCGCTGCACCATAATAGCCTTCAAACATCTTCTTCTTCAGTTTTGAATCATCACAACTAATGATACTATCATTAAACTTTTCAATTCCACACAACAATCCTTTCAACATCTCCTTGTCCCCATCAATCCTCCCAAGACAATTAATAACATCTCTCATAATCTTACTCTCCATTATTTTAGTTTCATCAACATCACAACTAGAAGAATCATGAGTCTTTAGCTTGTACTCTAAACTCAGCAAGGATGTCATCTTCCAACGATTAACCAAATATTTATCAGGAATGGACACTACATCTTCATTCTTAAAAATAGCACATATGTGACTGCACAGCAACCCAATCCTAATAAACATATTGCAGTCACAAACATAAGTTTCATCATCCTCATTGTAAACAACACAGAAAATATCCTTCTTTTCATCAATAATCTTATAAACCAGTCCATTCCCAACAGATTTCTTATCAGAAATATGACAACGGTAGCAGGCAGCAAGTAACTCAGTCTGAAAAGAACCAAACATTTTGGAAGTATAAACCAAAAAAGCTTGTTTCTCAATCAAAAGTCCAGTCTTCAGTTTACGAACAACTGTGCTATCAAGATAATCCAAATGTGAACTAGAATTCCTTTGAGAATCAATAGCATGATTGAAATTCATCAAAAACTGAAGCAAGTTAGAACGAAATTTTGTAAAACTCTTGTAAAAATGATTCTCACACTCAGATATAGATGTTGTCCTCATAAGACCGCTGAATGAAAAATCACGGAAAAAAGCAGGAACCCAATAATCCCTAGATTCAAACATGGTCTCGAACCATTTATCTTCTTCTAGTCCATAATTCACCATAATATGATACCAACCTTCTTCAAACTGTTCGGGACCAATTAAATCAGACCAAACATAAGATTTCAAATCATCCTTAAAGTCTTCATTTGCATGAAGTTCCTTAGAAACCTTATCAGCAAGTTTTAGTATAATATGCCACATACACCACCGATGTCGAGAACCTACTAAAACCCTTTCAATAGCTACCTTCATACCTAAATCTTGATCAGTAATAATCATCCTAGGTGCAACACCAACACATGAAATAAACTTTCAAACAACCAGCAAAAGGAATCTGAATCTTCCTTACTCAACAAAGCAGAAGCAAAAGTCACTAGTTTATCATGATTATCTTTCCCAGTAAAAGGAGCAAATATCATGCAATACCCGAAAGTAGAAAATGCAGAATATCAACATAAAACTGAACAAATTTCTACTAAAAATGAAATAAACATAAAATAATAATAATGCTCGAAAAAATACAATAATGCAAGATATAAGCTAAAGATGAAGTATAATGACATAAAAATGAAACATGACAAAAACTTACTTGTTTGTAGAGTATGTTGTGTCAAAAGCAACAACATCACCAAACAATTTGTAATTCTGCTTCGAAACAGAATCACACCAAAACAATCTTTGCAATCTCTGATTTGAATCAACCTCAAAATCAAATGTGAAAGAGGGACATATACCCTTCTTTCTACGAAACTCATTCAGCAGCATCTGGGCATCAGCTCCATCCACAAAAGCATTCATATCCCGAGAATAATTCCTAACATCTAAAGTAGAACAACCTACAGAATCATAACCACCTAAAAACTCAATCAACAACTTATGTGACTTAGTAGGTCCAATATTAGTTTTTGCACAATCCATAATGAACTTTTGATGAACAATATCAATCTTACGATTAAGCTTCATAAAATGCTTGAACTGATCTTCAATCAATGGGTGATTATGCTCCTCAATAAATGAATGAATAACATAACCAACAAGGTATTCATATTTCAAGACTACTCTAGCAGTACAACCACACCTCATAGAGTCATGTTTCCTTCTTTTCTGTTTCGAATCCATATGTCTCGAAGTAGTAAACTTATCACCTTCCCTACTACACAGAACATACTTCCAAATAATTCTATCATCAACCTTAGAACTAGTTGACATACAAGTATCAAATCCAGCAACACGAGCATACTGCTTATAAAAATCAATACCATCATCAACCGTTCTAAAAACCCTGCCCTTAAAAGGCTTAAACTCATCAACACAATTTGGAACAAATGAACCTGTAAGATATAAAGATGCACAATGTTAACACTAAAGATGCACCATAAGAAAGGAAAAATGAAAATCTGAATAACACAATTTTTTTAAAACTATCAACACAATTTGGAATTAATGAACCTGAAAGATGAAAAAATGAACAATGTTAAGACTAAAGATGCACCATAAGAAAGGAAAAATGAACATCTGAATAACACAATTTTTTTTAAAACTATCAACACAATTTAGAATAAATGAACCTCAAAGATGAAAAAATGAACAATGTTAACATTAAAGATGCACCATAAGAAAGGAAAAATGAACATCTGAATACCACAATTTTTTTTTAAAACTATATTCATGCACGAATCAATTACAAACAGAGTCTAGAATTCAAAAACAAGATCAAATCATCTACTAACATAAGAATACATCAATAGAACTATGAACACTATCGAAAATAAAAAATACAAAGTATTAAACTTAACTTCAGATCGATCAGACATGTCCGGTTCAAACTACAGAACTCCAAAATAAAAAACAAAACTCCACAAAAACCTCAAAGCCGACAGCGATCACGAACGCCAAATCCGAAAACAAAAACAAAAATCAGATCGAGAGAAGATATATAAATCGTATCGAACGAATAAGAAGATATCAGAACACGCGAATAAGGAATACAAAATCTAATTAAATATGGAAATATATACCTTCCAAATTTTAAAAATCCTAAAATTACAAAAATAACCTTAATGAATTAAAACTGCAGGATAAACAATGAAAACTGCACACGGAGTAAATTTGATCATGAGCGTTGATATCACAAAATCAAAGGATGAGATTTATTCTCATTTCTTATACTAAAAACTATTCTCATATGATCACTACTCTATATATATATATATATATAACTAAAGCGCACTATATTTCAAATTTAAAATAAAGTAATTAAGCATGAGATTAAGAATAAATTTAATAAATGATTTTTTTTAACAACAATACATTAATTTAAACTCACACTTAGATGCACGTGAGAAAGCTCAAACTCATAATCTCTTTAATTATCACACATTTGGAGTGAGTAACGGGCGGTTCGGTTTGAAATCTGAATTGAAACTGCAAACCAACAAACTTTTTAAAATTTAGGGGGCGTTTGGTATAACTATCGGGAATCACTATGGGTATGGGTTTGATAGTAAAGGGAATGAGTATGGGTTTAGATTTGGGAATCATTCTCAATTCTTGGTGTTTGGTTTATGAGATGATTTGGGAATCATTTTCAATTCTGATGAATTTTTTTAAGTTAAAAGGTTTAGAAAATAATTAAAATATTATATAAATAATAATTAATTTAATAATAAAATAAAAAGATTTATTATATTAAATAAATAATTTATTATCTATTTTATAAAATATAAAATATAGATAAAATAAAAGATTGTTTAATAATATTATTATCATAATATATTATAAAAATAAATAATAAAATAATATGAAATAAAATAAAATCTTAGAAATAAATAATAAGATTAATAATATTATTAATTATTGTATATATGATAATTAATATATTTTCAATAATATTATTTATTAATTAATGCATATTAATAATATTATAACGCCATTTATTTTAATATTATTATAAATATATTAATTTATTAATATATATATATATATATAATATTAATAATATTATAAATTATTATATTGAAAAATATTGGAATATATAATAATTAATAAAAAATAATTACAAAATCTTATAAAATAAAAAAATAATCATTTTGGGATTGAATTTGGGAATGGGTATGAAACCCACCAACTTAGAGGGGAATGGATATTTGGAAATCAATCCCATCCCCCATTCCCATATCCATCAACCAAACGGTAGGTTTCGGAATCATTCCCATTCCTTGATTCCGAAACCCACCAACCAAACGCCTGAACCGCCGGAATCAAAATATATAGATTGCACTCAAACATCGGTTTTGATTTGATTTTGGTTTGAACCGAAAACCCCCAAAAAAATATAAAAAAATCTAAAAATCACAATTAAAAAAGCAACATGCGAGAGGGGCTGAGTAGGGGTTGAGGGTGAGGGATTGAGCGAGGGTCGCAAAACTGTAAGTTAGTGACTGGCGAGCAGCATTAGGCGAGAGGGACGACGAGCCAAGATAGAAAGAGCGACGTGCGTGAGGTGCATGAGTAGGGGCGAGGGATTAAGCAAGGGCCTGGATGGATTGAGCGGCGTGCGTGAGGTGAGGGGCTGAGGCCGAGGGTGAGGGATGAGCGATGGAGTCTGGAGTAGGGTTTCGTTGGGTAACTACTAATTTGGGTTTGTAACTTTGTATTCTGCATTTTGTAAAAAAATAAAAATTATAATTTATTTACATATAGGATATATAATAATATAAATAAATACATAACCAAACAGATAACCCAAAAATTCTCTAAAATTCAACCCAAATCGAAATCGCATGTGTTTTCGAACCGACCAAAACTGGCCGAAACCCAATGGTTTGGTTCGGATTGACGGTTTAGGTTTGGTTTTCCTCACCCCTATCAAAGGTAACATGCTTTAACAACTATACCCAAGTAGTGAATGAATAATTGAATTCTTTTCTTTTTCTTTTAAATAGTAATGCATTTATTTAAACTTACACACTCAGATATCCCTGAGAAGCTCAGACTCATAATCTCTTGGTCATATGTAAAATACTTTCACTACTACCCTAAGCAGTGGACAAATAATTAATTTTTATAGATGACTATTATCGATTCATTTTTATTTATTCTAAACTGACTTTTAACATTTATTCTAAACTGACTTTTAACATTTTTATAGATGACTATTATCGATTCATAATTTAAGTTGTAATACTGATATAAAAATTAAATTCTGGTGCATTTAAACTTCAAAATTTTATATCTTTTTATAATAAATTAAAAGTAAAAACAAGGTATAAGTTTACCTCAATCATGCATGTGCCAACGTTAACATTCTAATATTTCATTATCTAAAATTAATATAACTTTTTTCAAAATATTATTTTACAATATGTTTGACTACATGAAGAAATAGTTACAATTATTTTTATTTAATAAGATATACTCCCTCCGTCCCATTAGAGTAGTCCCATTTCTTTTCGGCACGGAGATTAAGAGTTGTGAGTGTAGTGGAATTAATATTTTATTGGTGAGTGTGAAAAAAGTTTGCCATTTTAGAAAAATGGGACTAATTTATGGGACAAACAAAAATGAGAAATGAGACTACTTCAATGGGACGGAGGGAGTAATATATTCTAATGAAATTAGTATTATGTATATATAACATTAAAAAATATTATATATATTATTTATTGATGAATTATTAAAAGTAATATATACGCGCCGCGCGTCCCGCTAGAAGAAAACTAGTTATTCGTCAAACCAATTTTAAACCCTTAACCAAATAATAACGGTTAAATTAGCCCAAAAATATATTTATATGTTAAAACATAATTAGAAATTGGGCCGGGATGAGACCAGCCCTTTTGGGATTTGGGCCGAATAGCCTATGAAGATATTGAAGTTATGCAATAGTAAACTTAAGATGAATATTGCTCTTTGGAGTGAAACTGATCAGAAAAATTGTTTGTTATTATTTGTGGTATTTTCTGGAAATATATTTGCCGACAATTAGAAGTAAGAAGTAGAGGGAGACATCAGATATTGAAAAGGAGGATGAGCAAATTAGGTTAATACTTTTATTGACCTATTTTTCATTCATAACAGTTAATGTAGGCTTGAGAGTTAAGATAAGTTTGAAGTTGAGTTTCTCACACAACTTCAGATCATAGGATGAACGTTAGGTAGAATTTTGAAGTTTCAGAGAGCCTGCACTTGAAAATAGTCTAGACTAATTAACTCAAGTTAATCAACCGTGAGTCTCGTGTATGAACATGACGATCAACTATGAGATGAAAACTTTGATCGCTGATAATTCGTGGTATGTTGGAAAAATTCGTAATTTATAACTGTTAGGAATTAATATTAGTTCCTTAATAATTTTGGTAACATTGCCAGATGAAACTGACTCAACCAGTTAGTTCTTTGGAGAAGCAACAGAACTCACAGAGAGTCAGTTGTGAAGTATTCAAAAGAATGGACTTCACAACTGATAAAAGACACGCTCTTCTCTAAACCCAATAGCAAGGAAAACTAACAAATGAGTCGTTCTTACAAGACGTACACATCACTGAAAAGGTCTGAACAGCTGCAGACTTTGGGAAATATGTACAACGGCTAAAAGACGAGGAGCGCTTACAAAGATTTGAAGAAACTTATAAATACTATTCAAGAGTATCAAATATAGGTTGCTAGTAACAGATTTACAAAGTGTATTAAAATAATATAAGTGCAGACCAGCCTTGTGAGTCGGTTATTCCGTATCTTTGAACACGGGACTCTTGGGCTTTTTGCTAAGAGTTAATATTCCAGAGTTCACACTTTATCTTGAGTTGAATCCGAAGAAGGTTTCTGAACTCCTTTTAGAATCTGGCACCCACATCACCAATTACCGACTACAATCTGTGAAGAACTCAAACTCACAACCCTTTCAGGTGGTGAGGCTTAGTGATGTGCTCATGGTAAAGCCGATATACCTGAAGAGAACAAATACAATTTGGACTAGTTGGATGCACATACAGTTGGAGGACATGAGAGCTCCCGTGACAGCTACAAACCAGTTACATCATCTTGTAACATTGTTCTAGAAATTTCCTATCTATCTGGTGATGAAAGAGTGTATGTAGGATCATTTGAAATCCGAGCCACTATGAATATCTTGTGTTATTTCCAGCTTTCTGCTCTTAACCTTTTTGCTTACTTATTTTGAAACCCAACAACTCAATGTTGTTGGTGTGTATTCAGAACTTGGTTAAGTGTTTTAACGAGCTAAACCCGTTTAAGTGTTTAGACTGACTTGAGAAAGAGTTAGTTCGGGCCACAAAAGGTTTAACGACTTCCATGGTGTATTACTCTAAAGCTTTGGGACCAACAATAACTTTTTCTTTGTCAATCTTCTTAGGTATTTATAGAATGGTGGGAGATTCTAGATGGTTTGAAAACCATTTATTTGAGTGTTGAGTGCACTCTCTAATCTTTTGAGTCTATCGCATCTTTCTGTCACATCAAGCGCTTTTAGTGTTGCGTCCCCAAACCGGACATATGTGACAACCCCACATATGGATAATACACTCTAAGGAATTAGTGTTTTAGAAATAATTGTTTACATGGCGGAAATAATTTATAGTTTAACATGCAAGTCAACGTTTTAATTAAGACATGATTTCAACAAAGCTTAATCATGCGATAGGTTTCAATGGAATAGTGATGGAAAGATCTTTCAGTTTCCTTCTTATGAACTGAGGTGGAGGTATCCTTCGCTGGTGAGGATTGATAGGCAGTTTTCTCCAAATGAACTGGCCTCTTTGGTCCCCTTTGGAAGTCTCTCTTTACGAAGAATTTTGCGTCACCATCTGCTACTGAATTCGGGGTTCTAACAGCTTCATTCTTGTTCACCATCTGAATATCCCATTCATGGGCTTGGAGTTCGGCGAACAACTCTTTGGTTGACATTTTCGAGAGATCCATGCTCTTCAAACTGGTGGTTTTGACAAACCAATCTAACTTCGGCATTCTTGAAAGAATTTTGACATTCATGTCAGCCACCTTTTCTTCTCTTCCAAGATTTTTCAGTTCGTTGACAATGGCGTTAAACCTTGCTTCCATCGATTTGATCATTTCGTCAGGCAGCATCTGGAAGGATTCATATTTGTCGACGCACATTTGTTTCTTATTGCGCCTCATAGCTTCAGTTAAGCTCGTTGATCCAGTCCCATAGCTCTTTAGCACTGTTGTTCGCTATGGCTTCATCCATGAGAGATTCTAGGAGAGATTGCATAATCATTTCTTGAGCGATGAGATCCAGCTGATGACGTTTCTTTTCATCAAGTGTCCATTCTTCCAGTGGTTTATCTATCATTTCGACACCACCTGGACCATCTTCTCCTGCGAGCTGGATTTTATCCTTCTGGATCTTCAGAGGTCCATTCTTCAAAACTTCATCCATCTCTGGATGCTGAGCTCTCAGTTGGATGAGACACCTCTTCTTCAATACCTCGAACTTCTCCGGGTTGTACTTGGGAAGGCTTGGATAACTCATCATTATCTTAAGATAACATGCTCGCTAATCACACTTAACAAACAATTAAGAGTGCAAGGAAGTACGGATCCGGTCTTAAGCGACTCAGAATAGGACAGTCTAGAAAGACCGACCTGCTCTGATACCACTTGTTGGTCCCAGATCAGAGTACATATAATTGAAGGGATTCGTGAACTGAATCACGAAGTCCGTTTGCCAAGGATCGTTAATTGGAATATCAAAAATAAATTGTTATGCCTATTATTAATCCTAGCATGCTCCTATTGAATATGCATAAGGCGATTTATGCGGAATACCTGGATTGCGAAACCCTGAAGAACAAGTGCGCGGAGATTCTTCTCGATCTTTTCCCACGCACAAAGATTTAATTCCTAACAGATTGAGGAAATAAATCTATGAAAATTATCAAGTAATTTTCAAAAACAAGAAGGAGAGAGAAGAAAGAAGATAATCCTCCTGATCTGATCTTTTGATCTGTATCCCAACTCAATCTAAATACTGGTGAAGATTCCCTTCAGATTCATTGCCCGATTGAGAAGCGGAATTTCCTCCTCGTTTCTTAGATCTAGTCGATCACCACAGCTCCCAAATTCCGGTTTGCTGTGTAAAACTTATGATCTTGTGGTGTGTTGAGATCTGAGGAACTGAGGCCTATTTATAGGAAAATAATGGACTTCTATTGGGCTTGAGTTTCATGGGCCAGACCAGGGACCAGAATGCAAATAGCAAATAAGGCCTATCAATTAATTAATTCCCATATTCAACCTAGAATATAATTAATAATTAATATTGATTCATTCCACCAGAGAATCAATACTGTCCTACCTATTTGCTACCACGTTTTGAGGTACAGGTTGCATGTGCTCGGTATATCCCCACATTTAAGATTATAGACATTCGTTAATTAATTTAAGCTCTAACAAGCTATTTAATTAATTAACATCTTATATTTCTGAGTCAATCCACTCAAACCTTTTTACTTATGCTTGAACTTAATCAGCCTGCAGGACTTTAGCATAACGAACCTTTTGAGCTGCTAAGGGAATGTCACCATCCTACACTGGATGTGGTTACCTAGTTCCAGAACCAGACAGTCATACACAAACTGCTATCACCCAAGATAAAGATATACAAGCTCAACTAGAGCCTTTCACTGCAACTTAAAGTAATACACAATCTGCATATACTTTCGTACCTTCATATAGGCTTAGGATCTCATCAAGCCATAGAGATCTAGATTCTTTTAATGTCAGATAAAAGAATTGATCTCGACTTAGGTCCTTATCAATGTGTGCCCCACACCAGCATACCAAGCCATCAAAGATAAGATGCTTATTACTACGTATACTGCAGCCTACACCGACAGTTTATCCTGGAATTGTCTCAGCTTTGATAACCATTTATATCTCGCTAGGTCAAACGATCCATATGATCTTCCGTGATCTTCTACACACGTATGATCTCCCTATCGACGAGATAAGAGGATAATTGCGTTTGCGACACATGCTTGTTAATTCAGACAGGAGATGAACATACAACATTTATGATTCCCAGTATATTAACCAATCGACCTTGTACATAATATACCAATCATTATGCTTTCAGTATATAAATCCATCAATCTCCCACTTATACTCAAAGCATTATACAGGTGTTTTCCATAGTATAACGCGTCTAAACTAATCTAGTTATTACATCAATCATTCAACGTGGTTAGCTTTGCCCTCAGCCCAAGGTTACGTACCTGCATCTCGTAGACCTTCTGAAGCAGAGCCTTTGTGAATGGATCCACTAGATTATCTTTTGTATCAATCTTCTCTACTAGCAAATCACCCCTTGCTACGATTTCTCGTATAATATGGTACTTCCTTTCAATGTGTTTTGTTGCTCTGTGAGTTCGTGGTTCCTTTGAATTAGTCACAGCTCCCAAATTATCACAATATACCGTGATGGTCTCGGGCAGCTTAGGAATCACGTCCAACTCCAGAAGGAAGTTTCGAAACCATACTGCTTCTTTCGAAGCTTCCGAAGCTGCCACATATTCTGCTTCCTTGGTGGAGTCAGCAATGCATTTCTGCTTTGCACTCCTCCATGATATGGCCCCACCTCCCAATGTAAACACATAGCCAGAGGTGGAGTTCTTTTCGTCTCGGTCTGCCTGGAAATCCAAATCAGTATAACCCACATGACACAACTCCTCACACTGATAGACGAGATAATAGTCTCTAGTCCTTTTCAAGTATTTGAGTATGTGCTTTACCGCGGTCCAATGCACCTGTCCAGGGTTAGACTGGTATCTCGCTACCATGCCTACAACAAAGCAGATATGTGGCCTCGTACATAGCATTGCATACATGAGGCTCCCCACGACCGATGCATACGGCACATTCCTCATTTCATCTTTCTCCCTTTGTGTCACCGGACACTGATCCTTGGAAAGATATATGCCATGTCTGAAGGGTAACAGACCTTTCTTGGCAGTTTGCATGCTGAACCGGGCAATCACAGTATCCACATATGACCCTTGAGACAAGGTCAGCATCCTCGTATTGCGCTCCCTCAATACTTTTACCCCTAGGATGTATCCTGCCTCCCCAAGGTCCTTCATATGAAACTGTTCGGATAACCACCCCTTTATGCCCGACAATACTTCCACATTGTCGCCAAATAGGAGAATATCATCTACATAAAGTGCAAGGAACACCACGCTTCCGCTGACACATAGACGGTACACGCAACTCTCGTTTGAACATTGTGAAAATCCATAGGATTTGATCACTTCATCAAAACGCAGATTCCATGACCGTGAAGCTTGTTTAAGTCCATACAACGACTTCCTTAGCTTCCAGACCAAATATTCTTCGCCCTTCTGCACATAACCTTCTGGCTGTTGCATATAGATGTCTCTACCTTCTTCAAGGTACCCATTCAGAAATGCGGTTTTGACATCCATCTGCCAGATTTCTAGGTCCTTATGTGCTGATATGGCCAAGAGTATACAAATAGACTTAAGCATTGCTACCGGTGAGAAGGTCTCGTCATAGTCTACACCTTCTTTCTGACTATAACCCTTCGCCACCAGCCTTGCTTTGAAAGCTATAATTTCACCATTCGCTCCTTTTTTTCTTTTGTATACCCATTTGCACCCTATGGCTCGACAGCCATCTGGCAAATCAATTTTCTGGTATACATCCATTGTCGTAATGGATTCTATTTCCGAATCCATGGCGATCAGCCATTTGTCTGCATCTTTATTAGATCCCGCCTCGTCATATGTCCAGGGATCGGTATCATCCATCCATTTTCTGGGATCAAGTCAGAGGACTCTCCCACGAACATATACCTTTCGGGTTGGTGGACAACCCTCCCACTGCGACGAGGCATCTGGATCGTGTTAGTAGTTGGCACAGTACGCGTTGGTCACATGCCTTGCATTAGTGGCAGTGTTGGTATAGCCTCACCTGTTACAGGTGGATTTACCACTACACTGGGCTTTCCTGATAGAATTGCTTCCTTATCCTCAAGCTCGTGGAGGATAATTTCACTCTTGGATCTGTGGTTTCTTACATATTCGTCCTCCAAGAATCTTGCGTTGGTACTGACAACGACTTTCTGATTCTCAGGACAATAAAAGTAACCACCTTTCGTTTGCCTGGGATATCCTACAAACAGCATCAGCTTACACCTACTTTCTAACTTATCAGGTTCCTTTGTCAGCACATATGCTGGACAAACCCGAACCCTCACTCTGTTCAAACTTGGCTATCGCCCATACCAGAGTTCCAGAGGCATTTTAGGAACTGATTTAGAAGGTACCAGGTTAAGCAAGTAGGCCGCTGTCTCCAAGGTATATCCCTAAAATGAAATCGGCAAGCTTGCATAACTCATCATCGACCTGACCATTTCCAAGAGAGTTCTATTTCTTCTTTCCGCTACACCATTTTGTTGAGGGGTTCCTGGTGCAGTCCACTGGGATGTAATCCTGTTGTTTAACAAGTACTGCAAGAACTCGTTACTGAGGTATTCTCCACCACGATCTGATCGTAGTGTCTTGATAATCTTACCTAGCTTCTTTTCTACCTCAGTCCTAAACTCTTTGAATTTCTCAAAGCATTCAGACTTGTGGCGAAGCAAATAGACATATCCGAATCTTGAGTAATCGTCAATGAATGTAGCGAAGTACTCATAACCTCCACGAGCTTGCGTGGACATTGGTCCACATAAGTCAGAGTGGATCAATTCCAACACATCCTCTGCTCGAGACTGACTTGCCTTAAAAAGGTCTGGTCATCATCTTTCCCTCTATACATGATTCACAGATTTGATGCGGTACCACTTGAAAAGAATCCAAGAGCCCATCACATGCTAATCTTTTAATCCTCTTTAGATTGATGTGACCTAGTCTCAAGTGCCATAGATATGTTTGATCCTCATCGGAAGAAAACTTTCTCTTTAAATGATTATTATTATTGGATGAGTTTGCAACATTCACAGAAGATTTATGCATACAATCAATGATATAGAGAGAGTCAGTCAGTTTGCCATGACAGATAACACCGTTATTACGAATGATAGGAACTTTACTATCAAAAATAACTGAATATCTATCACTAAATAACTTGGAAACTAAAATTAAGTTCCGCCGAAAAACCAGCAGATATAAAACATCTCTCAAAATCAAAACATTATTTTCAAAGCATAAAGTAAAATCTCCAATGGCTACTGCTGAGACTCGCTCTCCGCTGCCCATTGAGATGGTAATCTCGTCATGCTTCAGCTGCCTTGTCGGCCTGAACCCCTGCAAAGTATAACAAACATGATCAGTAGCTCCAGTATCCACTACCCAAGAATGGGTAGAAACCGATGCTAAACATGTTTCCGTTATAAATGAACATGACGTACCTTGTCTACCCGTGCCAAGCACTAGACAATCTACTTCACTTCGCTTGCGATTGCATGGCCTGATGGCATCTTCTGCTAGATCAACTTCATCTAACCTTTTAAGCATTTCTTTTGCTTCAACAACTGTCTTGTCAAAAGCTGACAAAGTTGGGGCAAATTCCAATGCTCTAAGGTCAGATTCCTCTCGCATTAGGGCTGAGAGTAACTTAGGAAAAGTAAACTCGCGCCTGGTACCGAGGGACTTGATGAAATCATTATAAGAATCAGACAGAGAGTGCAGGACAATGTTTATTTCCGCCCGCTTACTGACTTGTCCACCTTGGTAGCCGTGTGAAGCACACACAATTAACACGTTAAAATTATCAATCCGGTCTCTTTTCTAATTCACTCTAGTGGACATCATGTACTCCATTGAAGGGTATCAATAGCTAGGTTACACAAAAGTCGTTGGTTTTTATCTATCTAGGCAATGAATCGTAAACAAAATATTAAATGCAAACAATCAACTAGTAAACTAATTACAACTTCTCCAAGCAAACAATTCAATCAATTGTATAGGTAGATTAAGATAACAATTCCGACAATCTTAGAAGATAGTGAGTGATTGTAAACTTCAATTGTTCCGAATTAAACCAAGTTATGTTGCAAACAAATTTTAATTCCTATTAGGTTGTGCAACCGACTCTAATGTCGCTAGTCACTTGCTACGGATAACTAGCGGTAGATGACAATAGGAATTGCAAACAACTACGTTATTAACTCCTAAGCCACTCCCAACCGACCGTCGATTATCGCCCTACAATCCTAGCACCGCACATGGATTGGAACTAGAACTATAAGATTATGCACTTATCACGACGATTTCGTCCGCGTGTTGGCTGCAACGTTCATGTCAACTACCTAAAGGCTGGCTATTACCTACACCTAATAGGCAAGAACAAGCTCAAGTGCAAATCAACCCCTCATAGAAAAGTAAACAAGCATAATCGATTCAATCCATCACAATATCCGTAATACAACACTCACTAATGAAATTAGTTCTCCATACCTTGAGTTAAGTACAATACAAATTGAGAATTGAAAGAATTCATTAGAAAACTTCAAGGTCAACGATTGATCTTCTTCGGTTGTCTTCCTTGAATCCAATCTACCTCTCTTCCTTCTTCAATCTTCACCAAATGGATGGAATGTTGCTTGATTCCCCATGATTTTGGTTAGGGAAATGTTTTGAGATGAATCTAGGGAGAAGTATCGTGACGGTTATTCTAATTTTGGGCAAAAGTTCTTCAATTAACTGATTTTCCTCCTTTTTTAGGCGAGCAAACAGGGCTTCAGATTGCCCGAGCCAACCATGGCTCGCCCGAGCCATCCTGGGAACCACAGCAAATCTGGGAAGCACATTCTGGCTCGGCCGAGCCCTAACCGCTCGATTGAACCTGCTCTGTGTCAGCCAGGCTCGGTCGAGCCTGCACTGCTCGGCCGAGCAAGCCCTGCTCGGCCGAGCAAGCCCTCTGCCCGGCTCAGCTCAGCCGAGCCTGCTTCGCTCGGCCGAGCGGGTCCTCCAAGCTTCTGAAACCCTCCTTTCGTTCCGCTCGGACGAGCCTAACCTCCTCGGACTCCAAACTCGGATGATTTTCCTCCAAAACTCCACCAAATATGCCATATTATGCTCAAAACACATCCTACAACATTTGAAACACGAAAACAAGACAAAAGAACAACGAAAGTATATGATATGAGGGTAAAATGGCCACAAACATGCATGCTCACACATCAAAAAATAGGTCATTTTACACACATATCACACCTCTCTTTCTGTACTTTCTCATAATTCTCATCATACTGACGAAGTGCAGAAGCAACGAACTCCCATCAGTCATCCTCTTGCAAACCAGGTCCTCCACAAGATTATAACTGACAGTTCGTCTCACCTTCCCATAGACTTTCACAAGGTCCCTCCATATCTCAACAGCAGTTTGGTACTTCTTATACTTGAGCTTTAATTCTCTAGATAGACTATTCATGATGAGTCTGCGGGCAAACTCATCAGAAGCTACCCATCTTTCATAGAACTCTCGCTCATAGCCAGTACAGTTCCAATACTTGGGAGATAGAGGGTCCATGTAAAGCACATGGGCATGTTTTGCAGTGTAGAGTATTTCCATGAAGCAAAACTTCCATTCAGGAAAATTCGGACCAGTTAAAGGGTTTGTTATTAAGAGGTTGACAACGTGAGCAATAGACATGTCTGAAAATAATAAATTAAAACATAGTCGCAAACTATTGAAACAATTAAATATTGGAACCTTATAATAAAGCAATATTAATGTTTCCTCCAATTTGCCTAAGTATTACTATTGCAAGCCACACATGTGGACATTTACAACAAAACACTTAACCAGACTACATCTTTCAATTACAGTCCTTTAATTCAAATCCATGACCGGTTCCTTAGACAAATTGAATTAACAATTGGAGACTAACTTAAGACCATATTATCCTACTGAGCAGGGACATCACAAATGAGTTATACTCTCGATAACATCTAAGCTAGCTTACCACCAAAGACAACCCTCCCATATAAGGATTTACTAGAATACACCTGATCCCTATAATAAGATTGTCTCATTTAATTCAATCCCTAGAGAACTTATGAAAATTTAATACGCAAGCTACACATGTAGACGTTTACGCATGAACTCCCACTTCTCACATGAAATAAATGTTTGTTTTAAGAAATCATATCTATTAGAACTTATGAATAATAAATTAAGTAAGCTACACATGTAGACGTTTACCTAATAAATTACCCACTTCCAATAAAGGATCGCTTTGTGGAGGTCTTACTAAATTATGAGCTTAGTAGTTTTTAGTTCATAAGGTTCAATTGCACAAATTATTTTATGTAGCCATAATTATAACACTGCTAAAATTCTAACATGCATAGCATGAACCCCGAATTTATAGTTATAATTAATTACACAAAATAAATCACATAGCATGCTTTAAAGCTGTAAATAAAAGCAGTAAACATGCTCCTATTATCTACAACATGCTTATATGCTGCGCAATTAATATTAAACACATATATCATTCGAAGACAAATAATAAAACAAATAAAAAAAATGTCCTCGTGGCCCCATGATAAAAAAATTCTAACTATTACACGTTGGAATTATTTTTACACGTCTTCGACTGGGCTCCCGCTACTTCGACTGTGATCTGAATTTGGGCCTCCAAGATTTGATCCATCAGAAAATTGGACAACTGGGCCAGTTAACCAAATCGCAGGGCTAGGCACACATCCGAAGAGCCACCACCGGCGAACCACTACCGTCGGCGACTCGCCGCCACCACGAGGGCTCTCAGGATCGCGCAACAGCCATGCACGTACGTGCATGGTTGCAGCCCGCAATTCTGCCTCCTCCGGCCGTCGCCAGTTTCGCATGTCGTCGCCCCGGCTTGCACCGACCGTTGCCCGAACTGCCATGCACCATCATCTCCACCATCGGTCACCACGACTCGCCAGAAAATACGCAGGGAGCACGACATGGGAGACGCGCGTGCAGCACGCAAACCCTAGGGTTTGCGCTGCGCACGCGAACCACCTTCGCCACACCATCCCCAGCCCGCGCCCCCGCGCCACGAGCCGCCGCCTGCACCACCTAGGCCCTGCCGACGCCAATCGAAGGGGGGGAGGAGTGCTGCCGCCGTCGTGGGCTGGGCAGCGCAGCGCAGGCCTACCGTGCGCACGCCTCGTGCCCCGGCCGTGCCACCGCCGTCCCGGCCTCCTGCCCTGCCACCCCTCGCGTCGCCGGCCCCAGAGCCCCCTGCACCGTGCCTGGCCGGCCTCGGCCGCATGGCTGCTGCCCATCGTGAAACCCTAGGGTTTCCGCTCAGCTGCGCCGCTGTCACGACCGTCATGCACGGCCTGCTGCCGTGCCGGCGCTGTCGTGCGCCGTCGTGCGTTCCTTTGTTCTTCGTTCTTCCTATTCTTCGTGTTCATCATTCTCCGTTTTACAAATTTAATATTTAAATAAAAGATTACATTGAATAAACCTACTTACAATTTAAAAATCTTAATCTAACCACGAATTTATCTCGTGGGTGAAAAACGAATCCTTATAAAGGGGCGGATTAACCCGAGAAACAAGAGGACGAAAAACATAATCATACTATCCAAAACCCTAGCAATCATTCAATAATAATTATCATGCAAATCATAGGTAATATTATTTTTTCCGATAGAGCCAATTAATTCAATTTGGCTCAGATACCAATTGAAGGGATTCGTGAACTGAATCACGAAATCCGTTTGCCTAATATCGTTAATTGGAATATCAAAAATAAATTGCTATGCCTATGATTAATCCTAGAATGCTCTTATTGAATATGCATAAGGGGGTTTATGTGGAATACCTGGATTGCGAAACCCTGAAGAACGAGTGGGCAAAGATTCCTCTTGATTTTTTCCCACGCACAAATATTTAATTCCTAACAGATTGAGGAAATAAATCTATGAAAATTATCAAGTAATTTTCGAAAACAGGAAGGAGAGAGAAGAAAGAAGACAATCCTCCTTATCTGATCTTCTGATTTGTATCCCAACTCAATCTGAATATCTGGTGAAGATTCCCTTCATATTCCTTGCCCGGTTGAGAAGCAGAATTTCCTCCTCGTTTCTCAGATCTAGTCGATCACCACAGCTCCCAAATTCTGGCTTGATGTGTGCAACTTATGATCTTGTGATGTGTTGAGATATGAGGAACTGAGGCCTATTTATAGGAAAATACTGGACTTCTATTGGGCTTGAGTTTCATGGGCCAGATCAGGGACCAGAATGCAAATAGCAAATAAGGCCTATCAATTAATTAATTCCCATATTCAACACAGAATATAATTAATTAATTAATATTGATTCATTCCACCAGAGAATCAATACTGTCCTACCTATTTGCTACCACCTTTTGAAGTACGGGTTGCATGGGCTCGGTATGTCTCCACATTTAAGGTTACAGACATTCGTTAATTAATTTAAGCTCTGAAAAGCTATTTAATTAATTAACATCTTATATTCCTGAGTCAATCCACTCAAACCTTTTCACTTATGCTTGAACTTAATCAGCCTGCAGGACTTTAGCATAACGAACCTTTAGAGCTGCTCAGGGAATGTCACCATTCTATACTGGATGTGGTTACCTAGTTCCAGTACCAGATAGTCATACAGAAGCTGCTATCACCCAAGATACATATATACAAGCTCAACTAGAGCCTTTCACTGCAACTCAAAGTAATACGCAATCTGCATATACTTCTGTACCTTCATATAAGCTTAGGATCTCATCAAGCCATAGAGATCTAGATTCTTTTAATGCCAGATAAAAGAATCGATCTTGACTTAGGTCCGTATCAATGTGTGCCCCACACCAGCATACCAAGCCATCCAAGATAAGATGATTATTACTGCGTATGCTGCAACCTACAGCGACAGTTTATCCTGGAACTGTCTCAGCTGTGATAACCATTTATATCTCGCTAGGTCAAACGATCCATACGATCTTCCGTGATCTTCTACACACCATATGATCTCCCTATCAACGAGATAAGAGGATAATTGCATTTGCGACACATGTTTGTTAATTCAGACAGGAGATGAACATACAACATTTATGATTCCCATTATATTAACCAATCGACCTTGTACATAATATACCAATCATAATGCTTTCTGTATATAAATCCATCAATAATGTGCAGCGGAAGTATAAAAACAGTTATTTGCACTCTTAAACGCGGGCAATTCAGATTCAAACTTACGACTTAGTTTTTAAACAACAGTTTGTGTTAACCAGCTGTTTAGGTAACCAGTTTACAGTTATATGCAGTCAACAGTTATACACTTCAACACTTTCAGATAAGTGTTGAAGTTTTCAAAACACGATTGAAAACTATATGATGCGTAAAGTAAATGAAACTGTAAATGATGCAGGATATTTATAGTGGTTCGGAGCCTTAAGTCCTACGTCCACTCTTTGGAAATCAATCCGAAAATTCACTAAGTAATGAAGATACAATCCTCACGATCTATAGCCAAATGCTGTAGAGACCACCATCCACATCAGAATGGATCACTCGCCCAGACTGTTGTTCTTCACTCCTTCTTCAGTTCCTCGAAGCCAGGTGGCACCTTGAAGTCTTCTCAGAACTGGCAGGCGTCGGAAATGGATTGAGGACAAACCTCCCTTCTCCTTCTCCGGTGGGTGGATAGTCCCATAACATACACTGATTGGCAGTTGCCCACTAGAACCTTCGTCTCCTTCGAGAGTCAGACTGCTGTATTCTTACTTGAAAAGTAAGAACACCAAGAAAGTAGATTATGTCGAAAGACTTAATCCTCGTGTACACAAGGTTACACGGAGAATCTCGAAAGATTCCTTAAGAAATAATGTCTCGTGTTCAATAAATGAACCACGGAGTTGATGCCTTCTTGCTAGAGAGCTATTAATGCTTTGAGTTTTAAATTCGGCAGAGTGACGATAAGGTTTTTTAGTGTTCAAATCTGATATGTTTGTCTTTGATCCTCCTGCTATTTATAGTTGGAGATTTGAAAATAGTCGGTAGAGACATTTCGAAGGATGTCCAATCAGTGTCTATCCTTCTCTGTAAAGTAGACCTGCTCATCTGCCTTTTCTGAATCACTGCCATGCTTTTTGCAGGGGCAGTTTGTACTTGTTGTGTCAGACGCCGAACAACGTTGTACTCCAGTCATAACTGAGTGTATCTTCGTCTCTTATCATTGACTCTTTAATGTTCTTTTATGATTGATCAGCATCTTGTTTTTCACGTGTTTCTTTGATGTGAAACTGTCCTGGTCTGAAACTGTGAGCGCCTCTCGATAGTTTCTTTATGAAAACTGTGTCCACAGTTTTCTTTGTTATATGATCCTTGACAGTTGAAAAACTGCCTGCACAGTTTTTCGTGTTCGTTATTCTGCACAGTTTTCCTCATCCATTATCCTTAATAGTTTTCTCGTCTGGACGGCTTTCTCTTCAAAAAATGTTCCACAATTTTTGACAGTTTTCTTCTCCTAGACTATTACAACTCAATCATCCTATACAAGGATTACATGAGGTAATAACTCTAAGCTCTAGACTTTGGTATATAGTTTTGACACATCAAAACATCAATTTAAAGGAGGCATTTCTACATTCATATCTAACAAAATGTTTACCTGTTCACTTGAAAAAGTGAGGGTTGTCTCTGCATCAGCTTCAAGATCATCCTCGACTTCTTCTCTGATTGCTACTGGCATTGCTACTAGGAATGCCAGAAGTGCTTCCTTTTCAGATGAGTAATCCTCATCATGATCGGGGATGTCTGGTATCTATGTTGTGGTTAGCATAGCCTGTGCTACGGCCTTTGATGCTCGACGCTCGAAGAATTTTTGAAGTCTCTCTCTTTCTTCCTTATCGACAGAAGGACAATCGAACTTGAGATGTTTTGATGATCCACACTGGAAGCATGCTTTGGGTGTTCTTTTAATGAACCCCTTCTCATCGAAGTTGATTGCTTCCTTCTTTCCTTTGGTCTTCTCAAGGAGTTTGGAAAGTTTTCTCATTTGTTCCTCAAGCTTGCAATAGAGCTCTCTTTCTCCTTAGGTTGAGAACCAGATGTCATTGGCTTCTCCTGAAAAAAGCTTGACTGACCAGCTGGACGGTCATTGTGGAAGGGTTTCTTTGATTTCCACTTGGAATCCCGCTTAACAAAATAGGACGCATCTTCTTGCAATTGGCTTGTTGAGCTGGCGGCTCTCATGGCTTCATTCTTGTTCACCATTTGAATGTCCCATTTGTGGGCTTGAAGTTGGGCGAACAATTCCTTGGTCGTCATCTTTGAAAGATCCTTTTCTTTCAAGGTAGTAGTCTTGACGAACCAGTCCTCCTTTGGCTTCTTGGACAAGATCTTAGCATTTAGATCTGCATTTGTGTATGGTCTGTCCAGTTCCTTAAGCTCGTTTACGATGGCTTTGAACCTCTTTTCCATAGCCTTAATAGTCTCACCAGGTTGCATCTGGAATTACTCGTACTTGTTCACACACACCTGTAGCTTGTTGCGCTTCATTTGATCTATTTCGTGATAGAGTGTGTTTAGGTAGCTCCATACTTCTTTGGCAATGTTAACCTGAATGATTTCCTCCACCAATACATTTAGAAGGGAAGATAGTATGGCTTCAAGAGCTACGGAGTCGAGTTGATTCCTTCTTTTGTCTTTAGAGCTCCATTCGTCATACGACTTTTCTACGATCCTTGCTCCTACTTCTCCTAGAGCTGGAAGGGGCTTTGTGATCTTTATTGGACCATTCTCCAAAACTTCTATCATTTCTGGATGCATGCTCTTCAGCTGGATGGAAGATCTCTTCTTCCACATCTCGTACTTTTCAGGGTTGTAAGGCGGCAGCTTTATCATATTCATCATCTCTATAACCTGAGCTAGACAGGTAAAAATGATATGCAAGGAAAGGATACCAGTCCTAAACGACTCAAAACGACCAGTCTTTAAGGACAGACCGCTCTGATACCACTTGTTGGTCCCGGTTTATCAGAGTACAGTGTAAATACGTAGCGGAAAATTATATTTGTTCACTTCGGTATCAAGTGCTTATCCAAGCTGAGAGTGATGAGTCAGCTTGGTTTGTTCAAAAGCGCTTAAGTATGTGTCGTTAACTTCAGTTTAACAGTCAGTATTTAGAGTATACTCCAACACTTAAGTGTTGGGTTTCAAACCAATGTAAATCTATACTAACAGATAAAAAGATAAAAAAATAAAGCGATAAACGACACAGATTTATAGTGGTTCAGACTAAACCATCCTACATCCACTCTTCAGACCAATGGTCTGAAAATTCACTAAGCTCATAATGTTTATAGGTGCTCTTACGATCTATTGCTTGTCGGTGAATGTCCCGTTCACCGATCCACAAGCGCACTCGCCTGGTCCTTGCTTGGTTCCTTGCTTCGCAGCTCCTAAGAGTGTGGCGCACCACTCAGTCTCCTTGTTGCTGGAATGGGGTGTTTAAAGTTCCCCCGTGAACTTTCTCTTCTGCGGCAGGTTGTCCGTAAGAGTCAGACTACAAGGTGTACTTGACTGTTGTAGTTTTTCTTGGAGAGAAAAACTACCAAATGGTAACTGAAGAATGCAAAGATTCTGAGTCACGTGTTCACTTAGTGACATATGGAAAACTGAAATAGCCTCAGAAGCAGCTCACCCTGCTAAGCTTAAACTTCCGGTGGGAGGTTACAGAACTTGATGATTGAAAGCTTTAGAGTGCTTCTGTCTGTAGTTCTTGTATATTTGTGAGTGTGAGTGTGTAACCTTCTTCTTCGATGGTTTCTCTGGTATTTATACCTGAGATGTTGAAGGTTTGAATTTGAGACCCGTTAGAGACAAAATGGAAGATGTCTAATCGGATGTCTCTATTGGTTGCAACGTTCGGCGGGTAGGTGTACTTTTGGCAGAGGGTCTACACATTTTTCTAACTTTGAAAGTGATGACTCGTCTTTTGTTAGAACGACAATATTTTGCCAGTATGAGGTATCCTGGACGGAGTGTCCTAGGTAGCGAAACTTGAAGTTTCGTGCTTGCAGACTTTAAGGCTTCTCCTAACCTTAAAGTATGTTCTTCTTTTAGTTCCTCCTCATATATTGGACCTAGACTAGAAAGTCTATACTGGTGTAGTCAAACTTGCAGCTCCGTGCTGATGACCTAGACTGGACAGTCAATGCTGTTGTTATACTTGTTGTTCCATGTTGATGACGTCATCTCTTTAGTATGCTTGGTCTCTTTGCTGCTCAGTATGGTTTGGAGTGAATGCACCATATTGTAATGGATCCATACCGATGGCATCCATACTCGGCTAGACTTTTTTTCTTTCCAGGCTTGATATGCGTACTGCGTTCTTCTGGCCTGTTGAGTCTTCTGCGCGTACTAGACTTATTGACTTAGTCTAGTTTCCGATATCAGTATCAGCTTATAACTCGATAAAGAACCTATACAGGGCTTTAGATTTTTGCACCTAAGCTGAAAACTAACTAAAATGATTTTTTACAACCTTTGACCCACCAAAACATAAAATAAAAGGAAGGATATTTCTATCGAATTTCCTAACATAGTTTATAGCATCTAACATGGTGTAACCATTATTATCTTTCCCCCCTGCCTGTCTTAACATAAAATTTTAATTTGATTTTTGTTTGAGCCTTGCATCCTCTGCTAAATCAATCTCATGTGCCTGAATATTTGCAACTTCACGTTGGAGGACAACATATGTATTGTCTCAGTGAGATGGAGAGGGTGATTACGTTCTTCTACAAACTCATTCACTTTATACTTCCCATCCACTTAAATGACTTCAAATCTCACTTTGCGATTTTTCCTTAGTCTCAAATCGAGGATTCATGGTAAAAAAATCCTTTTTGTCCACTTTTCGAACACCTTCTTTATAACATATTTGTATGATGTTATAAGGTCAGAATTCATATGATGCTTTCTCACTCTGAAACCCAATTTTCCTCCATATTGAACCCAAAATTTTCAAACATCATCTAAACTATTAAACTTCATACCAATCATTGGCTTGAATTCACAATTTGAAGTAATATCAACTGATAACATCTAAGACATCAACTACAAAAAATTAGAAAATAAACTATAATTAAATGTATTTTAAAACGAAATGATGATGTTGATTCTTATATAACTAAACACGGTGCAAAATCTCGGTCATAATTAATTTTCAAGTAGTATATATCATTCTATTGTAATTCAATATAGTGGGTTGAATATGACAATTATATAATGGATATATGCGATTTTAAATAAATAAATCAAATAGTATATAATGAAAGCATCTCGGTAAATAAACTATAATAGCATGAACAGTAAATACTCCCTCCGTTCCGATTATATAATCCATTTTGATCTTGCACGTTTGCCAAAAAATATTGAATATTTAACAAACTTTCAATATTACCCTTATTTAAAGCATTAATTAACCTCTCATTTTCATAATATTACATTTAATATACTCATTTTCCAGGAGTATTTAGGGATATAATGGTAAACGACCATATAAAAACAATACCAAATATAGAAATTGGACTATATAATTGAAACACCCTAAAATAGTAACCCGGACTATATAATCGGAACGGAGGGAGTAGTAAATAACAAATAACAACATATAATTTCCATCAAATACAAATTAATGGCGAATGAAGTAAAAAATGCAATTTTGATTTTTAGAAACTAACTTTCCGAAGGAAACAAATAAGCAATTTTGTATTCAGGAGGAAACGATGGTGAATGGATTTTCGGAGCAAACAATGGTGAGTGGATTGTGAAAAGAAAATCAAAAGATGTTGATTGTCGAGTTCTTTTCTTTGGCATTAACTCTAATTTTTGGCGGCAAAAAGGTTATAAAGGAAGATAATAAGAGAAAGAAAATGTTGATGTTGTTTTCAAGATGTTTATGTATTGAAAGCCAGCAAAATAAAAATTAAAAGAAGAATAATTAAGCTGAGTAAATGAAGTTGTTTGAACCACAGCACCAGATGTTTGTTTGACCACTCGGTAAAGGATCATTTTCCATCTATCTAATAAATATACTAAATCACAACAGTCCATCTACTATAGCAAAAATAAAATCTACAGTTCAATCTTATCTTATCATGCAACCCATACTAAATTTATTTTCATTCCATGTAAAGTTTAATTTTACTTCATGGTACTTTCATTTCAGATTATGAGTGTGCCAGACTATATAATAGACATTGAAATCTGTACAACCAAAAGCTTACCCGAAGATTTTTAAATTATTAGCATCATCTTATATTTTTTGCTGAGAGAAGAAAAATTAGATTAAAATTAAAATTTTGAATTTTGAATTCTTTGACTAAAAACACCTACTATATTGAGCATGTATCATACAATTTAATAGAAAATAATATTGATGAAACGAACTCATACGATTGTATAGTTTTAAGTACCACTTAATATTATTCTTAGATAAAAATCTAAATAAATATTAAAAATAAAAATAACTGAAATTAGAAAGTGAAGTTTTCCACCAAAATTTAACCCCTTTGTCTTAGTGTTATGACCCGAAAATGAGTAAGCCTATTTTTTAAGTCCATCAAAGAAAAAATCCAAAGTCCACAGAAGATTGAAATCTCCAAGGGACATAGTTCGAATTAAATGGACTTTCGGCCGAGCTAATGTTGCCGAGCTCGGGAAATGTTCGAGCTACTTAAAGGATGGCTCAAACTAATGAGTTAACAAGATATCGGTCAAAGCAGCTCAATCCAATAGGCACGACTGTTCGAGCTGCCTGTTCGACCAATGTGACGCGATTCTTGGTGAAAAGACGCATGCTCAATTGGATTTCTATAAATAGGATCCACATTTATTGTAATAGACACATTGAATACAAGCAATAAATAAAGCAATAAAAGCAAAACATTCAAGCTCTACTTTCAATCAAGCATTTATTTCATTTAATTTGTGTTTTCCTATTTTAAATTATCTCGTATTCTTATTTAAAATAGCTTTGCGAAATTCCACCATTAACAATTGGCGCTATAAGGAGGGCCGAATAAGAAAGAAAGATAAAGTAATCATGGAACACAACATCCAGCCACTCGGACATGGGGTATTTCGGAGTGCGGCCGGGTTTCAAGCCGAACTCAAACGCTGAGAGGACGAGCTCTGAAACCTTCGGGAAGAGAATTGAAGGGTCACAATAGAGGCCGAAGCTCTTCGGCGACAATTGGCACTGGCCAATAATGAAGGGCAGAGCGAGACCCGATCGAGAAACAGAACCCCTCCACTCGAAACAAACGAGGAGGAAGAGGTCTCCCGAGCTCAAACTGAGCACGTCAGTAGCTTGGCCCAAACCAAAAATGGAGAATTCCAAGAAAAATCAAATTGCTCGAGAAACAACTCGAGCAAATGCAAAAGTTCATGTCACTAATCCTCGGGGCACCTACTCCACCAAAGAGCATACCGTTGGAAAGTTATGCCGAATCCCCCTTCACTCAAAGGATCTCGGCCGTACAGCTTTCTTCTCGATTCACAATGTCAAATATAAAAGCATAAGACGGAAAGACCGACCCTGATGAATTCATTACACTTTACGAAATGAAGATGCAGACCGCGGTGATTCCCGATCACCAACGCGAAGCTTGCATGTGCAAAAGTTTCAGGACATGCATGGATGGACCGGCCATTCAATGGTTCATACACTTGGCCCCGAACTCAATCTCTTCATTTGTCGAGCTAAACAGATCTTTCGTCCAGTATTTTTCCAACAGCCGAAGAGCACCAAAGAGATCGGACGACCTATACTCGGTCGTCCAAAAGGAAAACGAATCCCTTCAGGACTTCCTGAAATGATTCAATGCAGTGAAAGTGACCATCCCAAACTGCCTCGAAGAAACGGTAGTTTCGGCATTTAAAAAAGGTCTCAAGAGAAATTCAAACCTTTTTTGGAAGTGCTAGCACGGGCCGAAGCCCAAATTCGACAGGTGGTCAAAGAGGAAAACTTTGGCCAAAGAAATAAGGGCAAGGCCTAAACGAGCCATTCTGATAAGAAAGGTGAAACTCAAGCCAGCAATCAATACAAGCCCTACCCTGCTCGAACTGAATCATCCAAGCAGGGGATGAATGTGGTGTCGACCATATCTCAATCCGAACAAAAGATGCCTCTTCGAATAGCTGTTCGAGAAATGCAAAAGATTAGCAATGAGGTCAACTGGCCGAGGAAGATGTACACGCAACCCGAGTATAGGGACATGTCCCTATACTGCGAGTTTCACCAAGATCAGGATTATCGAACTGATGACTGTAGAGATCTAAAGCAAGAAGTTGATCGATTTCTGGCAGCAGGACTCCTGACTCATCCAAAACCCGCAAAGAAAGGAAGGGTTTCAACCAGAAACAAAAAGAATAACAAGGGAGGTCGAAACAATCCGACCCCGGCCATAGGAGCCAATAAACAGTCGGAAATTCCAAGGGTCATCAATGTCCTAACTGGAGGATCTTCGATGACCGGATCATCCCGAAGCGCGACTAAGAGGCATTGCCGAGATCTGAGAAATCAACTAATTCATCAGGTCGAAACTTCTCTGTTCGAAATTTCTTTCAATGTGGAAGATGAAGCCGAAGCTCGCCATCCCCATGATGATGCTCTAGTCATCACTTTGATGATAGCAAACTGCCAAGTCAAGAGAATCCTCGTTGACACTAGGGCCTCGTCCAATGTAATATTCCTTAAAACTCTTCAAGGAATGGGGATCTCCGAAGGGAACATAATCAAAAATTCGATCACCCTCGACGGATTTAGTGGAGAAAAGCTGAACTTCCTCGAAGGGATACAACTTCCGGTATTTGCCAAAGGGGTAAATTTGTCAACTCGGTTCCAAGTAGTAGACGCCCCCTCGACATACAATGTACTAATTGGTCGACCATGGATTCATGCCACGAAAGTTGTACCGTCGTCTTATCACTAAATGATCAAATTTCCCATGCCCTGGGGAGTTCGAGCGATACGAGGTGATCAGCTCGCTTCAAGGAGTTGTTACGAAGTGACCCTCCGGACTGTGCATATGATGGAGTCCGAGCCAATCAAGGGCACTTCGGAGATTAAAATTGACGAACAAAATCCATCGCGGACAACTTTTGTCGGAGAAAGATTATCTGAGATAGAGAGATCCGAAATACAAGCTCTTCTAGCTCGGAACAAAGAAAATTTTGCTTTCTAACACGGAGATATGCTAGGCATTGATCCTTCGATCATAAGTCATCAACTTTGGGTTGATCCGAAGCACAGACCGGTACGGTAGAAAAGGAGAAAGATTTGCTCCTGAAAGAAATGAAGCAATAGCCGAAGAGGTCAAGAATTTGCTCAAAGTGGGATTTATACAAGAAGTCAAATGTCCCGAATGGCTCGTGAACGTAGTAGTGGTCAAGAAAAAAGAACGGAAAAAATCGAGTATGTGTGGACTATATAGACCTAAACAAGGCTTGTCCAAAAGACCCGTTCCCACTTCCCCACATTGACCGGCTCGTTGATGCTACGGCAGGCTTCGGCATTATGAGCTTCATGGATGCCTTCTCGGGATATAACCAAATAAAGATGTATCCATCAGATGAAGAGAAGATGGCATTCATGACTAATCAAGGAATATATTGTTACAAAGTCATGCCATTCGGCCTTAAAAATGCTGGTTCGACTTATCAAAGATTGATGAACCGAATGTTCGAGCAGCAAATCAGATGAACTTTGGAATCTATATCGATGACATTCTGGTAAAATCTGATAATTTCGAGGATCATCTTCGGCCTTTGGCCGAAACATTTGAAATCCTGCAAAAATTCAGTATGAGGTTAAACCCTGCCAAGTGCACCTTCGGAGTCACCTCGGGAAAATTCCTCGGATATATTGTAAGCCGAAGAGGTATCGAAGCTGATTCACTTCAAATCTGAGCTATCCAAAACATCCAACCTCCTACGAACGTTAAAGACATTCAAAGGATGATTTGGAAGCTCGCGGCAGTCAGCAGGTTTATAGCAAGATATTCGGATAAAACGAGTCCATTCTTTTCTCTTCTCAGAAAATCTAAGAAGTTCGAATGGACGGGGGAATATGAAGAAGCACTCACCTTGTTAAAAAAATACTTAACAAGTCCCCCAGTAATATCAAAATCCGAGCCAAACGAAGAACTACAATTATACATGGCCGTTCGGAAAAAGCCATAAGTGTTGTGCTATTAAGAGAAGTAGATGGGAGTCAACATCCTATCTATTATGTCACTCGAACACTTCTGGACACCAGAACTCGGTATCCTACTCTTGAGAAGCTCGTGTTAGCTCTAGTTATGGCATCCAGAAAACTAAAACCATATTTCGAATCACACCCTATAAAGGTGGTCTCTTCATTCCCAATTCGGCATGTACTCTCAAAACCCGATCTACCTGGACGAATGATGAAATGGGCAATTGAACTTGGGGGCTATGGACTTCAGTTCGAACCACGGAATACTATCAAATCTCAAATCTTGGCAGATTTCATCGCCGACTACACACCCGAACTCTAAATGGCACATGGAGCTCGGACCCACCTCAAAAAGTTTATAATTCTGGATCCTGTCAATTGATGGATCCAGTAATTCTAAGGGGAGTGGAGTCGGGATACTACTTGTATCCCCCGAAAGATGGATCATTGAAAGGGCGATCCACTTCGAATTCAGAACTACGAATAACATAGCTGAGTACGAAGCACTCATTGTCGGACTACAAATAGCTCTAAGTCTGAGAGTAAGGAAATTAAAAATTGAATCCAATTCTTAGCTCGTAGTAAACCAAGTCCGAGGAGAATTTCAAGCCAGAGATGCCCGAATGCTAGCTTATCATGAGCTCGCCAAAGAGCTTGAATCTAAATTCGAAGAAGTCGAAGTATCCCACATCCCTAGAGAAGAAATTCTCATGCTGATGCCCTTGCAAACCTAGCAGCAGCCGCTAGCTCGGGCGAAACTCGAACTATCCCATTAACCGTAGCACTTTGGCCAGCTACGAGAGATCGGGAATATGATCCTATGGAAGTGTGCCCGGTGAATAACACTCAAAATTCGTGGAAGACCTGTAGGGTTTTCCGTGAACCGAATCACCAAAACCAAACTGAACCGGATCGATTTATGGATATTGTGCACAATTAAATACACGATAAACCCTAGCATGCTCCTTTGAATTTAATACTCAAATTTGTAGATTGGGAGACTACCGTAACTCCGTAGTGTCTGTACCGATCTTTTGCGTTTGAATTTCCAACTTTAATTCAACCACGCAATCCGATTTTATCTGCGAAAATAGAAATTAGAGATCTAATTTCTAAGATAAAATCGAAAACAACAAAGAAGAATAAAAGAAAATCTTGTTCTCCAGATCAGATCTTCAAGGCTGTGTCCCAATGCTGTTCAGATCTACTACTGGTGAGGACTCCGTAGATCTGTGGCTTGAGCAGGACCAGAATCAAAATTCTCCTAGGGTTGTAAACCCTAATGGTCTCCTGGGTTGTAAACCCTAATGGTCTCATGGGCTCAATTCAGCATATTTATTTGGGCCAGACCTGGGACCTAATGCAAATAATAAAGTGGGCCTATAAATTAATTAATTCCATGTCCACAACCCAGGACACAATTAATTAATTAATATTAATTCTTTTTCACCACAGAATTAATACTAACCTACCCCTTTATTACCACGTTATGAGAACGGGCTGCATTAATTGAGAATTCCCATATTTAAGGTTATCGGACATCCATTAATTAATCGGAACCTCTGACAAGATCTAACTACAATTAATTAATATCTTATTATTCCTGAGTAGTACCACTCAATCTTTATCACTCGTGTCTGAACTTAATAAGCTTGTAGGACTTTGGCACGATGAATGTTATTGAGCTCCTCAGGGAATGTCCCCATCCTATTACTCGGATATGGTTACCTAAACCAAGTCTCAGGCGGTACTACACGAACTGCTGTTACCCAAGATGCGGATATACGAGCACGTTACTTAGGCTCTCCACCATGGCAAGTCAAAGCAACAGTCAACCCGTGCAAACCCCTGAACCTTCGTTAGGGTTTGGACTCAATCAATATAACGAGATCTTGTATTCGTTGATGTCAGACAGACGAATACATCTCACTGCGGTCCATCAATACGCCACCTCTGCGTACCAGCATGTCAAGTAACCAAGACAGACTACTTATTCCGACAATGCCGCAACCATCTGGACAGACGTATCCTCATACGTTGTCTCGGCTGTGATCAGGTTTATGTCTCACTAGATCAAGTGATCATATTATCTTCTGCGATCTACAACACGTCGTATGATCGTCCCTATCGGTGAGACAAGAGGATACCATTATTCATACATGTAAGATTGTTAACAAATAGGAGAAATAAATCGTCGTATACTCATTATAATAAATGCTTTCAGTATACAAAACCCATCAATTTCCCACTTATACTCAAAGCATAACTAAGCTATTACAGAGTATGTAGTCCGTCTATCTAGTCTGTTGTCTCTTAAACCACTGTCAGTGGTCGGCATCCACCTCAGACCCAGCTCACGAATATGTCTTTCGTAAACTTTCTTCGGCAAGCTCTTTGTAAATGGATCAGCAAGATTGTCAGCAGTGTCAATCTTCTTAATTTGCACATCGCCCCTCGATACGATTTCTCTTATGATATAGTACTTTCTCTCTATGTGTTTGCTTGCCCTGTGAGACCGCGGTTCCTTTGAGTTTGCCACTGCACCAGAGTTATCACAATAAATTGTGATGCTCCTCGGCAAACTCAGGATCACGCCCAACTCTAAAAGGTAGTTCCTGAGCCATACCCCCTCTTTCGAGGCGTCGGAGGCGGCGACATATTCTGCCTCCATGGGGGAGTCAGCAATGCATTTCTGCTTTAAGCTCCTCCAAGATACAGCTCCACCTCCCAGGGTAAACACATATCCTAAGGTCGATTTCTTCTCATCCTGGTCCCCTTGGAAATCCAAGTCTGTATAACCTACTGGGCACAAATTCTCACTTTGATAAACTAGACAGTAATTCCTAGTTCTTTTCAAGTACTTGAGGATGTGCTTTACAGCAGTCCAGTGCGCTTGTCCAGGGTTAGACTGATATCTCGCTACCATGCCAACGGCATAACAGATATCTGGCCTGGTACACAGCATCGCATACATGAGGCTACCCACAGCCAAAGCGTATGGTACAAGACTCATCTCATCTTTCTCCCGCTGTGTCTGAGGACACTGCCCACTAGAAAGATGAACGCCATGTCTGAAAGGTAGCAAACCTTTCTTGGCGAGTTGCATGCTAAGCCGGGCTATCACAGTATCCACATAGGATGTCTGGGATAAGCTCAACATTCTTCTCTTACGATCTCGTAAGACCTTAATCCCAAGAATGTAGTCAGCTTCTCCCAGATCCTTCATTTGGAAGTGTTTGGATAACCAAGCCTTGATTTCCGACATTACTCCCTCGTTGTTTCCAAATAGGAGTATGTCATCAACGTATAGTGCAAGGAAGACTACGCTCCCACTGACACAAAGTCGGTAAACACAACTTTCGTTTTCCAACTGTGCAAATCCATAGGATTTAATCACGTCGTTGAAACATAAGTTCTGCGACCTTGAAGCTTGCTTAAGTCCATACAAGGACTTCCTAAGCTTCCAGACAAGATGTTCTTCGCCCTTGCTTATGTAACCCTCGGGTTGCTGCATATAGATGTCCCTACCTTCTTCAAGGTAACCGTTTAGAAAAGCGGTTTTGACATCCATCTGCCAGATCTCGAGGTCCATATACGCAGCTATGGCAAGGAGTATCCGGATGGATTTGAGCATGGCTACGGGTGAAAAGGTTTTGTCATAGTTAATGCCCTCTTTCTGACTATAACCCTTTGCCACCAGCCTGGCTTTAAAAGCCGTGATCTTTCCATCCGCCCCTTTCTTTCTCTTGTATACCCATTTGCACCCTATGGCCCTAAAGCCATCCGGCAAATCAGTTTTCTGGTATACATCCATAGCAGTTATGGATTCAATTTCAAAATCCATGGCGACACGCTATTTGGCAACATCTGCCTCTTCGTAAGTCAGTGGGTCAGAGTCCTCATGTCCGTCTTCCGGGCTCAAGTCCGAAGACTCACCCACGAACATGTACCTTTTCGGTTGGAAAATAACTCTCTCACTACGACGAGGCATCGGTGCTGTGTCAGTAGTAGGTGCAGTAACTTGTGGTCCTGCACCTTGCACTGAAGAACGTGTCTGTGGTGCTGTGCCTCTCACAGGTGCACCCACATCTACATGTTCCCCTTCCCTTGGAATTGCATTCTCGTTCTCAATTTCTTGAAGAATGATATCACTCCTTGACTTGTGATTACTCACATACTCGTCCTCCAAGAATCTAGCGTTGGTGCTAACAACGACTCTTTGACTCCCAAGACAGTAAAAGTAGCCACCTTTCGTTTGTCTGGGATACCCTATGAACATCATTACTTTTGACCTACCTTTCTAACTTATCAGGTTCCTCCGACAGTACGTGTGCCGGACAGCCCCATACTCTAAACTTGCACAAACTAGGTTTGCGACCAAGGAAGAGCTCAGAAGGCGTCTTAGGAATTGATTTAGAAGGCACCACATTAAGCACGTAAGCTGGTGTCTCCAATACGTAGCCACAAAACGAAATTGGTAAGTTTGCATAACTCATCATTGATCTTACCATCTCTAGAAGAGTCCTATTTCTTCTTTCAGCTACACCGTTTTGCTGGGGAGTACCCGGTGCAGTCCACTGGGATGTAATCCCATTTTCGGACAAATATTGCAGGAACTCGTTACCGAGGTATTCGCCACCGCGGTCAGATCGCAGCGACTTGATAGTTTTCCCGACCTTCTTTTCTACTTTAGCCTTGAACTCTTTGAATTTTTCAAAGCATTCACACTTGTAGCGAAGCAGGTAAACGTATCCGTACCTTGAGTAATCGTCAATGAAAGTGACGAAGTACTCGTACCTTCCACGAGCCTGCGTGGACATCGATCCACATAAGTCAGAATGGATCAATTCCAACACTTCCTCTGCTCGAGACTGACTAGCCTTGAAAGGCCTAGTTGACATCTTGCCCTCGATGCAGGATTTGCAGACTTGATAGGGTACAGCCCGGACTAGGTCCAATGTACCGTCATCTGCAAGTCTTTGTATCCGCTTCAAGCTGATGTGATCCAGTCTCAAGTGCCAGAGATATGTAAGATCCTCATCAGAAGAAGTAAGTTTTCTCTTTCTAGGATTATCAATTACGGATTAATTACATACAATACTTGCGGAAGACTTATGATTACAGTTAACAACATAGAGAGAATTATTCAGCATCCCACGACAGATAACACCGTTATTACCAATGATAGAAACACCACTATCAAAAGTAACTGAATATCCATCAACATAAAGTTTGGAAACTGAAATAAGATTTCGCCAAAAATCCGGCACGTACAAAACATCTCTCAAAGTTAAAACAGAATCATCAAAGTACAAGGTAAAATCTCCAATGGTAGTTGCACTCACTTGTTCTGTGTTCCCCATTGAGATGGTAACCTCGTCATTTTTTAGCACCCTCCTCGGTGTGAACCCCTGCAAAATGTAACAAACATGATCAGTAGCTCCAGTATCCACTACCCACGAATGAGTAGAAACCGATGCTAAACATGTTTCTGTTACAAATGCAAATGACGTACCTCGTCCCTTGCTTCCGCATGCGCTCTTACTTGAAGTGACACCAACCCTCTTCATTTCATTTGACCTCCTCTCACGTGATCTGCGATCAATCATGTTCTTGCACACAGTATGAACCACATCTTTCAATGTGCCCAAGCTGTGCTCAAGATCTGATAACTCAGACTCCTATGAAGGTACGATGGACTGTTCTGCTATGAGATCAGTGAGCAACTCTTTGAAAGAGTACTCACTTCTCTTAGCTACATCCATCTTAAAGTCATAGAATGAAAGCGGTAAAGAGTTCAGGATTATATCGATCTTAGCCCGATCAAATATACATCCACCTCTACGTGTAAATCGTTTCATGGTGTTATCCATCATCATCACATGCAGTGTCACCGAACTGTCATCAACCATTCTCTTACAGACTAGTTCTTTTACGAGATCACAGTTGATAGTTCGTTCCACTTCACCAAACGTGACCACTAAGTCCATCCAGATCGCAACAGAGCTACAATAGCCCATGTACTTGAGGTTGAGTTCTCTAGACAGGTTATCTGAGATTAACTTGTAAGTAAAATCCTCAGACGCCACCCATCTGTCATAGAACTCCTTCTCACGTCTAGAGACTTTATGGTAAGGTGGGGCCAGTGGCATCATAGGAAGAACAAACATGTGTTGCTTAGTCAGGAGAATATACTCAATGCAGTATCTCCACTCATGGAAGTTTGGACCAGTTAGAGGATTGAGAGCAAGTAAATGATCGACAGTAGACATAGACATATATGAAACAATAAAGAATCTTAAATAAGAACATACATGTAGAACTTCGAAAACAAATGCATTTAAAACCTTTTAATAAATCAAATACAAATATTTTCCACTAATTGCCCAAGAGTTCCCACCGCAAGCTACACTCGTAGATGTTTACGATGTCACCCTCAACCAGAATTGCGGGTTTTAAGCCCCAATCCATTTAATTTCACTACCATGTCAGGAAGTTTTTGACACTAAAAATTAATAATTAGTGAAAACCTTAGACCAAGCCATCTCTCAAGAACAGGGATGCAATTCTTGCATTATATTCTAAGATGCTTCTAAGCAATTAACCACAAATTTAACTCCGGCCAAAAGAGACAGTTTAGTATGTCACGTAACCATACCGCACATCCCTTAAAGCTTTTGTTATCTATAATTTAAATCAATCCTAGAATACTTGTGAAAGATATCTACGCAAGCTACACTCGTAGACGTTTACGCAAAACCCTCCCACTATTCACATGATTTAAATTGTTTGTCTAGAAATCCCAACAACCGTACCCATGCACCTCTAGGAACTAGCAAGCTACACTCGTAGACGTTTACTAGAACGAGAGATACACTTACAGCCTAGGACCGCTTTGTGGAGGTCTATTGATTTTAATTAAAAAATCTGCTTAATATTTTTCTTTTAAAAGGTTTCTTATATGCGCACACATAATTTCTTCGTTATTATATTTTCCAAATTTTTGCATGTAATTAAACAAGCCAAAAAATTCCCAAAATATAATCCAACAAAAGAAATTAATCACATAAGCATGCTTAAAAGCTGTAAATAATATAAGCGATAAATCATGTTTTTCCTATTATCTACACATGCTTAAATAACGCACATAATAAATCACATATCATATGAGGATAATTAAGGTAAACAAAAATTCCACGTGGCCCCAAAAATAGGAAAAAATAAAATCCTATCTATTACAAATTTAATTTGAATTAATTTGTATAAGTCCAAATCTTTTCAAATCTTCCAGGGCCTTCAAAATTTGATTCACCAAATCTTTAGGGATTTAGGCCTTTGTGATCTGACGATTTGCCCTAACCCTAATGCAAACCCTAGGGTTTACACAGTATTGAACAAACCACCAAAACACGACCCATCGTGACGGGACAGCATCAGCCGACGACGACCACCGCCGCCGCCGATCGACCGCCGCCCGCCGCAGGACCGCCGCTGTGCACGCCCTCCGTCCCTCGTGCGTGTGCAGGCCGCGCGCCGTGGCCGCTACCCGCGCGTGCTGCTCGCCCTGGCCGCGCCACCTGCCACTGTCCGCCGTGTCCTCCGCCGGCCCTACGTCGGCTCCGTCTTCGTTCTTCGTCCTCGACCCGTCCAATTACAAATTTGAAAAATTACAGAACAACTATTCTATTACAATTTTCAAATCTACACTAATTACGGATTTTCTCGTGATTTTACAAAATTAATTCAGCCCTACACAGATAAACCACCGCGGGCTGAATTTTACGGGTTGCCACGAGGAACAAAAACCAACTTCCACAAAATAGTAAATCCATACATGCATACAGATTTCAATTATGCACAACAGAGCCATAAATCAGAAACCTGGCTCTGATATCAATTGTAGGGTTTTCCGTGAACCAAATCACCAAAACCAAACTGAACCGGATCGATTTATGGATATTGTGCACAATTAAATACACGATAAACCCTAGCATGCTCCTATGAATTTAATACTCAGATTTGTGGATTGGGAGATTACCGTAACTCTGTAGTGTCTTTACCGATCTTTTGCGTTTGAATTTCCGACTTTAATTCAACCACGCAATCCGATTTTATCTGCGGAAAGAGAAATTAGAGATCTAATTTCTAAGAAAAAATTGAAAACAACAAAGAAGAAGAAAAGAAAATCTTATTCTCCAGATCAGATCTTCAGGGCTGTGTCCCAATGCTGTTCAGATCTACTACTGGTGAGGAATCCGTAGATCTGTGGCTTGAGCAGGACCAGAATCAAAATTTCCTCCCTTTTGATACAGGATCGGCGCACCTCTCTCTCTCTCTCTCCTAGGTATAGTGTGTTTCAACTGTGTTACAACTTATGAGAGAGAGCTGTCTATTTATAGACCTAGGGTTGTAAACCCTAATGGGCTCCTGGGCTCAATTCAGCATATTTATTTGGGCCAGACCTGGGACCTAATGCAAATAATAAAGTGGGCCGATAAATTAATTAATTCCCATGTCCACAACCCAGGACACAATTAATTAATTAATATTAATTCTTTTTCACCACAGAATTAATACTGACCTACCCCTTTATTACCACGTTATGAGAACGGGCTGCATTAATTGAGAATCCCCATATATAAGGTAACTGGACATCCATTAATTAATCGGAGCCTCTGACAAGCTCTAACTACAATTAATTAATATCTTATTATTCCTGAGTAGTACCACTCAATCTTTATCACTCGTGCCTGAACTTAATCACCCTGCAGGACTTTGGCACGATGAATGTTATTGAGCTCCTCAGGGAATGTCCCCATCCTATTACTCGGATATGGTTACCTAAACCCAGTCTCAGGCGATACTACATGAACTGTTGTTACCCAAGATGCTGATATACGAGCACGTTACTTAGTCTCTCCACCATGGCAAGTCAAAGCAACAGTCAACCCGTGCAAACCCCTGAACCTTCGATAGGGTTTGGACTCAATCAATATAACGAGATCTTGTATTCGCTGATGTCACACAGACGAATACATCTCATTGCGGTCCATCAATACGCCACCTCTGCGTACCAGCATGTCAAGTAACCAAGACAGACTACTTATTCCAACAATGCCGCAGCCATCCGGACAGACTTATCCTCATACGCTGTCTCGGCTGTGATCAGGTTTATGTCTCACTAGGTCAAGTGATCATACTGTCTTCTGCGATCTACAACACGCCGTATGATCGTCCCTATCGGTGAGACAAGAGGATACCATTGTTCATACATGTAAGATTGTTAACTGATAGGAGAAATAAACCGTTGTATACTCATTATAATAAATGCTTTCAGTATACAAAACCCATCAGGCACCGGAAGGGGTCCCGAGCAATCTCGTAAAGTTCAGGCCTTCCCCGATCATTTGGGCCGAACTAAGTGCAGCCCTGGCCTGTTCGAGCTCAGCTTTCAGCTTCTCCTCGACTTCAATGCGCGTCTGGACCTCAACCTGTAGATCCTATGAGAGCTTGTTGATGTGGTCCCTAATTCGGGCCAGCTCTTCAACTACCGATTGTCGATCCTAGGTCAATTGCTCGGCTAAGTCCCGAGAACTCTTAAGGTCCGCGGTGGCAATCGACAGCTTGGAAACTAGATGATCTCTCTCTCGAAGGATCTCCTCCTTCTCCTTCTCGACCAATGCGAGATCCTTGCGCTCGGCCTGGAGGTTGCAAACGTAGCTGTTAAAATCTTCGGCCATACCGCAGAGGCCCTACGAACGATTTAGACCAAAAAGAATTAGCAAAATAAGAAGTAAGATATTTTTTCCAGGAAATATGGATAAAAATTATTTACCATAAGGCACATCTGGGCATTCTCGAAGAAGCTGATCCGAGCTGGTGACTTCGTCGGTCAAGGAGGACCTCGGAATAGTAGATCGGCAAAAGCATGAAAGGAAACTATAGATTTAGCTCGACTCTGCTTTTCGGTCGGGGTCTCCACCCCCTCCACCAAATGATCCTTCCCGGGACGGTGAACAATGGCCCGCTCACTCTCACCCCTAGTAAGGTCAAAAATCTCACGCTACAAGGGGACCTCCTCGTTTCTTCTCTGACGGACGAGAGGTCGATCTTCATCCTTTTTGGGTGAGTCTGAATCCCCGACCTCGATTACCGTGTTCGAGTCTGGAATGAGTTTTAGAGTGGGGGATTTTGGAGTGTTCGAAGTGCCCTCAACAGCTTGGCTCTTCGGCTTTTGGGTACCGGGACCGAGGCCCTTCGGGACAGTTTCCTTCTTCTTCCTCTGCCTCTTCTTCTCCTTCTGCTTTTGTTCCTGCTCAAATTGCAGCAACTCCTCGGGGTTGAGACGTTCCATTGGATTGTCGATTCTGGAAATGCTCAGAGATCGGTATTGGACAAGAGTGTCAAAATTTTGGGGAGATTGTCGGTATGCTTTCTAAATTCGATTATTTTCGTAGTCCGAAAGAATCTCCCTCTTGTGCCCTGTCAAAACAAAAGGTCAGATAGTGAGACATTTGAGTTAAAGTTTGAGTTTAAAAGAAATAAGACGTACTAGTCGGAGTTCGGAGCACTCCACTTAATCCAGGGAAGTCACTCGGAATCTGGACAAAAAAGTACTCCTGAATCCATTTTTTAGAGTTCGATTTTGTGCCCGTCACCAAGGGCTCCGGATGATGAGAACATTTCAAAAAATAATAGTATCACTCTTAATAATTAAATTATAGAGGTCATTCCATTCTTTCATGGTGGGCTCCTCGAGCCGAGCATCTCGGAAAATTAAATAAGTACAGAGCATGTGGCACCAGGCGATAGGGGAAAGTTGGATTGGGGCTAAGTTATAGTATTCAAAAATATTTACAAAAAATTGATGAAGGGGAAGTCGAACTACAAACTCGAAAGTTCGAGCAGAGAAGGCCATAAAACCTAGAGGAGGCCGATGGGCTCGTTGGTTATTTTCGGGTGCTATAGCATTCAATCTGTTTGACAAACCGTAGCGCTTAAAAATCTCGTCAAGCTTGGGATGATCTAAGTCAGATGGAATAATTTTTAGTGATCCTTTGATGTTTCGGTCATAATGAGGAGGGAAAATGTCGGGGGCTAAACCCGAAGAACATTCTAAAGAAAAATCAAAAGAGGAGTTTCGATCCTCAGTTTCGGGATTATTAGGGTCCGGAACTTTCCTACCCGAAGGATCAGGGTGTTGTTCGTTCGAACCCGAAGGCTGAGGAATCTCTTGATTTAAACTACTATTGATCTCAGATTCAGTACTATGGTCCGAGCTACTACTTCCGCTGCTCGAATTACTACTAGAACTACTCATTATGTCACAAGGAAAGCAGTACGAATAGAAATAAAACTAACCCTGAATCAAGGATCAACTGAGCTCGGTAAAAGTCTTGGTCCGAAGAGATTTTCTGAGATGCAAGAGGTAAAAGTAAAAGTAAAAATGAAAAATTGGGCTATTTATAGAAAATTTTGTCTTGAAATTCGCACCCGACCTTCGAATTCAACAAATCAGAGGACACGTGTCAAAATTTTCAAAATTCAAAATTTGAAAGGCCCGCCCAAGAGAATTCTAATCGTCTTCCGGTGATAGAACGAGCTCGAACTAAAGTTGGCTCGAACAAGAAGTTGTTCGGCTAATTTAAAAAAATAAAAAAATATATATATATATAAAAAACTTTTGCTCGGACAAAAATTTGTTCGGAGTAAGCAAGATGTAAATTCGAACAGACCAAATTTTGGTAAATAAGTTCGAAACAAAAAATTGAGTCGAACAAAAAATTGTTCGACCAATAAAAGGAAAAAATCAGGCAGTGATGCCCTTGGTAGGGTCAGCCAACAATTTCCGAGAAACTTAGGATGTTGAGGTCAATAGAACTCCTGTCTGCAAAGTTCCTCGAAGGCTATGAAACCGAAACAATTAACCCAGTAAACAGCCAGGGTCTATTTCGGCATAGCATGCCCATGGGCTCGAGGTCGCTCCTCGATTGACTTGTCAGAGATCACATGTCATTTTCCGAAATTCTGCAGAAAGCATTCTTTATAGACGAACCGGATCTAGCCAGTCTCGGGTTCGAAAATAATTATAAGACGAACATCGCAGAATATTCCTTTAAATTTCCCGAAAGATGGAGAAAGGAATGATTCATAAGACGAACATCGCATCTAAAAAGAGAGTTGTCGCTCATTACAAGAGATTCTTACTTCCTGAACATCCTTGAATATATTTTGGGATAGGGAAAAATTGCTTCTTCTTTGATGTTTTGCATTATAATGCATCACTTAAGATCGAGATTGTGTACTTCGGCTTCGCCAAATTCTAAAGGAGTTCGAACGAGAGCCGGGGGGCTATTGTTATGACCCGAAAATGAGTAAGCCCATTTTTGGAGTCCATCAAAGAAAAAGGCCCAAGTCCACAGAAGATTGAAATCTCCAAGGGACATAGTTCGAATTAAATGGACTTTCGGCCGAGCTAATGTTGCCGGGCTTGGGAAATGTTCGAGCTACTTAAAGGATGGCTCGAACCAATGAGTTAACAAGATATCGGTCAAAGTAGCTCAATCCAATAGGTGCAATTGTTCGAGCCGCCTGTTCGACCGAAGTGGCGCGATTCTTGGTGAAAAGATGCATGCTCAATTGAATTTCTATAAATAGGATCCGCATTTATTGTAATAGACACATTGAATACAAGAAATAAATAAAGCAATAAAAGCAAAGCATTCAAGCTCTACTTTCAATCAAACATTTATTTCATTTAATTTGTGTTTTCCTATTTTAAATTATCTAGTATTCTTATTTAAAATAGTCTTGCAAAATTCCACCATTAAAACTTAGTATTAATTTGATTCATAAAATCTACAATTTTAATCCATATCCTTTTAACAGATCACTTCACATTTTTTCTCTCCAACAAATGGTAAATTCATAGTTGTTTAAAAACTAAAATTAATATATTTTCTGCCATAAATTATTATACATAAATCTTCTTTCCTAATCTTTTTATGGTTTAAAGAATCGAACATTTGTTTCCTTTGTAGTGTGTAAGCAAGTACTTGATAGGTAAGAAGTGCAAAAATTCTAGATTGCCATCAAGGTGGTGCACCATATACGATCTTCATCCTGCTAAAATAAGATGAAGATAATGTTATTATAAAATAAAAGATTTGTTTGGATTATTGAGATGGCATCAGCAAAGACTTAAAGGAAATACTCGTTCTTGAAGCCATTGCTCATATACAAATATAAATACAAATTATTTTATGCGTAAGTACTAACAAATAATTTGCTTTTTGATTACTAGTATGAAGCCATAGCTAACGATACAAAGTGACTTGGATAAACTATTATCATTTCTAGATTAATGACATTTTTCGATTAAAATTTAAATTTACTTCGTTTTTAATGTAGTAATCTTATTCAGCCACAAAGATGGAAAAAAGTAAATTAGATTATGATAATTCTAAAGAGAAAATAGCAATGGTGACTCCAATTTCAAGAAAGTTTGATGCTGAAATTGTGAGAGGAACTCAGAGCAAATATACCTGAAAAAATTTAATTCCAAGGTTTGCTTCCACCATTTTGGTGGCCATTATTTCTTCAAACTAAATTCGAATTAATACAAGTGAGAGAAATTTCTTTTTTCCAAAAGAAAGAATTAATGTTAGAGTTTAAGTATAATTTTTTAAAATTATACAGGTGTGAGAAATTGCGGTTTGATTGGGATAAAAGAAGGAAAGTGAGTTTCCAAACACAATTTGAATTCAAAAATTATGGAATTTCTCTTATTAAGTCACGTCCCTAATATCTCGCACTTGCCCAAAAACTGTCATCTCACTCCACTTGATCTATGTCACTCTGGCAGGTTTCCTTCTACCCAAGACCTACATTTTGAATTTTTGCCCTTGATTTTCCATCATTAGGGATATCAATCGAACCAACTCGTTGGGTTTCGGGACAGCCTTATCAAGCCGGGTTAATCGGTCCGGATCAAATTGGGCTGAAATTTTTTTGGGCTAAAAAATCTTGACCCTAGACCTAATCCATCGGTTTTCGAGCTAGCCCGTCGGGCCAATGAACTTATTAATTATTTTTTATTTTTAATATATTTTTATTTTAATATTTTAAGTGTTGAAAAATAAGCAAAATATTGTTTATCTCTTATAAAAATGCAAAACACATCACAAATTTTTATATAATGATAATTTATCTATTAAAAATATACTCCCTCCGTCCCACCTCAATTGTCCCACTTTCCTTTTTCGTCCGTCCCACCTCAATTGTCCCATTACCTAAAAAGGCAATTTTTTCACACTCAACAATAAAATATTAATTCCACTCAACTTACTTTACACTCACACTCCTTGGTTATTGTGCCCAAAGTCATTGGGACAATTCAGCCGGGACGGAGGGAGTATTATTTTTTTTATTTTAGCAATATTTGAATACATTTAACTTCATAAATAAATAAACTTAACTATGTATTGAATACTACTTGAATTAAATATAATTATATAACTTAAAACTTAATTAATAAATATCATTTTAAATATTAGAAGTAGATTTTAGTACTATAATTATGAAAAATATATTATTAAAATTAATAATCGGGTTAATCGGGCCAATCCGTCGGGTTTCGGGATCAACCCTGTCGGGCCTCGGGTTATTCGATCCCGAGCTAATCGTGCTAAATTTTATTCGGGCCAAAATATCTTGATCCTAACCTGCATTTTGGTTCAGGTTATCGGGCCAACCCACGAGTTTCAGGCTAAATTGACAACCCTACCCATCATTGCCCTTCAACACTTAGATTTTTTATGCAACAATTTTCCACTCAGCCATATCACACATTTCAAAAATACAATACGTTTTGCTAAATCAACATGCACATGTAGGGGTGTACACGGTTTGGTCCAAACCGGCCAAACCGGCCGAATCGAAATGATTTGGCCGGTTTGGCAAGTGAATTAATCGGCCGGCCGAACCGTAAATTTCAAACCGTATAATTTGGTTTGGTCCATGGTTTGAGTACAGAAACCGGCTGTTTGGACCGGACCGGACCGTTTATAATTTTAATAAATATTTAAATTATATATTGTACTAAAAATATTAATGTAGTACATTTAGTGTAGTGGTTCAAGCTATACTTTGAATTTTAAAATGTACAAGTTCAAATCCTTTACTCAACATCTCTCCTTTTACCCTTATTATCTTCTCGGAATAAGTATGAATCCTATACTGTGCAAAATCATAGAATTTTTATTTTTCTCCTACATTTTTATTTATTTATTGAAATTTAAAATAAACCTTAAACTATCCAATATTACAATCTCACAATTTAATTCAAGCGTTGGTCGGCTTCACCATTGTCGCATCGTAATAATGTGACCTTTTACGAACTATTATATTTGAGAATGAGATATGAACTATTATATATTGATGTCATAAATTGTTTGTTTCTATTATGATTGTCTTGTACTTTGTCGATGAGAACCATTATTTATTTTTTTTAATTTCTCAAATAAATTATTGCTAAAAATAAAAAAAAATTATGTTTTGACTTTGCTCGTTAAAGTCATGTTCTAAACCGTTAAACCGGCCGAACCAAACCATTTTATTTGGTTTGGTTTGGTTTGGTTTGAAAAATTAATTTGGCCGGTTTGGTTTGAGAATTTTTCAAACCGTATTATTTGGTTTGGTCCATACTTCAACCTTCAAACCGGCCAAACCAGACCGTGTACACCCTATGCACATGGCTCAACTTACACAATTTTCTTGGCAAAGTGTTCTCTAGTTGAGCATTTCGGTTCTTCCCTTGGCATATGTCTTATTCATTCAAAACAGACAAATAAAACAAAAAAATTAAAAATAAAAATTAACACCCTGGTTGCCTCGTGATCAGCTCTCTTGTTTCCTATCTTGAACTCGACTTTCTTCATTACATCTATTATGGTTCCTTAAACTCATCATCGTTAGCTTCTAGGCCAGTGTAATGCTTGACTTTATAGCCATTTACTTAAAATTCGTCTTCACCATTCATTTTCATTAGCCTAACTGTCACATTTGAAAATGCTTGAACACCAATTACCATGGTTCATTGTCTGATGTTTCAATTATGTCTCTCTCTTGCCATTTCCTTGTAAATTACAATATTGTCATAAGTGCCCAACCAGAGCTCGTCCATCTCTTACAATTGCAGTTGCCTAGTCTCCCCTGTCGTTTTGTACTCCCATTTGAGCTTCCAACTTACCCAATAGGCCTTATGTTTAATTTTCACCGGGTGAGAATGCTTCCCGTAGATCAATCTGAATGGGGATGTCCCAATAAGTGTTTTGAAAGCAATTCGATATGCCCAAAGGGCATCATCCAACAAAAAACTCCATGTGCTTCTTCTGGCTGTAGAATATTCTTTATTCCTTGTTAGATACTTTTGCTTTTCCATTTGCATGCGGATGGTATGAATTGGTCACTCTGTGTACTACACCATATCTTTCAAGCGGGGACTTCATGGTCTTGTTGCAGAAATGTGATTCTTGGTCATTGATCAGTGTCTTAGGCACTCCAAACCGGCAGAATATGTTCGTTTTCAAGAAATCAACCATTATTTTGCATCATTTGATTGAGTTGCTTTTGCTTCTACCCACTTAGAAACATAATCAAAATACACTTCTATCTTGAGATTTAGAGAATTCACCCTTTAAGTATATTCCCCAGGCATCAAGAATCTCTACTGACATAATTAGGACTTGAGGCAATTCACCGAACTTCATCCATGAACCCATTTGTTAGCATTTTAGAGATGTCTTCATCCAATCTCTGGAGTCTATGAAAATAGCAGGCCAATAGAACCCTAAATTTAGCACTTTTATGAGTTATTCTGGCTACTCAAATGTGTCCTCGTCATGAAAATATCACACAATGTGCTAAAATTGCAATCATTTTTTGTTCAGGCACACATCTTCATATTGTTAGATTGTATTAGTATTATGATTGGTATATTGGTAAACAATTTTATTTGATAAACTAGTAATCATTATTTTTATTTAATATTGCATCTCCTATCTGAATCAACGAACATACAATTCAAATAACTTATCCTCATATCTCGTCGATCGGGAGATCATATGGTGTGTAGAAGATCACGAAATATCATATGGATCATTTGAACTAATAAGATATAAATAGTTGTCACAACTAAGACAGTTCAGGATAAATTATTGGTCTAAGTAGTGGCATAGTCAGTAATAAGTAGCTCGCGACTTTAAAAGAACCAAGATCTTATGGCTTGAAGGAATCTTAAGTCAAATTAAGGTCAAGAAGTATAACCAAATTTGTATGTCAGTTTGAGTTACTATGGTGGAGAGTCTTACATGTACTCATATATTTGCATCTTGGGTGGCAATAGTTTGTGTACGACTGTCTGGGAGTGGAATTAGGTAGCCATGTTCAGTATAGGATGATGACATTCATTGGAGAGCTCAAAAGGTTCATTATGCTAAATTCCTGCAAGCTAATTAGGTTCAATCATATGGCACGCACAATATTTTATTATCCGATTAATTAGTCATAGCAATTTATTTTGGCATCCATACATTAATCCTGTTGAGTCATTTAATTAGCGATTCATGTCCCAGTATAGTAGACTCAGTTCCTACACATACAATATAACTAGTGGTATCACTTCAGTTATCTTTTTCAACAAGTGGTATCCAACTTAGGGGAAGAACATATTAAGGGGGAATTCTAGTTATACATGTTGACAAATGATTATTTGTGACCTCATTCTTTTATTTGTGCATAGTTTTGACATCATGGGACATTTTTAGGAATTATGTGAGTTTTGATGATTGTCAAAAATCATCAGCCATCTATCTCTTGTACAGAGTTGACTTAGAACTAATTTTGTAATCGTTGTATAGGTTCTAAAAGTTGTAATAATTTAGGTGTGCACAACCAATAGCTTGAAGACTCGAAGAGTGAAGAATATTAAGTTCATTTATAACTGGTCACTCAGCTCGCAGTTATAACAGAAGAGAACCAACTGATAGTCACTGGAGAGCTAACCAGTTGAGAAGAGCATTAGCTAATAGTTCAAGATGAACTAATAGCTGAATGCTGACGAACTTTAAGGACAAGCTCAGTTGGCTCTATGATCAGCTAATCTTCCAATCAAAGCTGCAAGATTGTACAACTCCCTACATCAACGTTCATAGCAAAAATATGGGTATTATCAATTCTTTCATAACAACTAGAATTCAAATGTAATTATTTTGAAGATTATAAATTCCAATTCAAATATGAGAGCATGTTGTTGATTGGATTGTCATTCATATTCATTACATTCAAGTGATCTCTCTATTTCTCTAAGCTCTTAGCAGTTTTCCAAGAATCTTAGATTAAAATTTTCATGTTTTCTTAGCGCGAGAGTGTTGGAGTCATCTAGCTTATCTTTAGTATAGGCTCTGAGACAGCACAGCTCCGTAGGAGCAACCACTAGAGTTTGACATTATTGAAGGGAACACAAACCTTCATACCCTATAGCTGATGACTGTGGAAGCTCTCGACTCGTAGAAGATTGGAAGCTCTCAACTAGTAAAAGATCTGAAGCTGCAACTCGGGTTCAAACACCGTGGGCAGTTGAAAATATTAGAAGCAAGAGCCTAGCACGTGAATGTGGTAAAACTCAATTGGCTGGAAGACCTTGCAACCGGAGAATAGTTGACGAAGTCTAGAACATGAAAATATGGTAAAACATAGTCAATGCAAGCCTCCCGTTGCAGAAGATTCCACATTTTAACATGTATTCAAGTACCGTGGACAACTAAGAATAGTGATTTTCATCATTTGAACGAATAGTGGATGTAGGGATAGTTGGCTCACGAACCACTATAACCTTTTTGTTTTTTAATTATTTTTCAGTTTCTTTTGCCTTCTTAACTATAACTGATGAACCTTAAACCTATTCAACTTAAATTTACACAGCTCAACTAAATATTTTTAAAGTTAATTGTTAATTGAACTCACCACTAAGTTGTTATGAACGTGTGTATTAACTTTGATTCGGAATCAACAATTATTATTCAAACAATCGACAATTTTTATGATGAAATTGATCGATTCTTATATTTTTTTTTAAAAGTAAAAATTTACTGATTTTCATTCTGCCTCATTTAAGAGACAATCTCACAAAAGACCTTCACTAAAGATCATCATATCGTATGCAAAATGAGGATACCCCTTCACTAAAAATGGATTTAATTATTTAAAAAATCGCCGAAGGGCAATTTGTGAATGAGATCATGAGAGCATGCAACTTGATTGACTTGATCAAATGTTTATTAATTTTTTAGCACTAATTCAAAATATTACATCCCAACTACATTAGCATCCAGTAAATTAATCATATTTAATTTATGATTAGTTGGTTGTTTATTAATATTTAACACCAACTACGGAATATTAAATAACCATAATTCGAGTAATCATTTGAAAGTTGAATATAAAATTGCTGGGGAGCACCGAATAATTATTATTAAATAATTTTTGGATCTCCATACCCAAATAAGTCAAACAAGATTACAATGCAACCATCCAAAATAGGTAGGAGTCATTTTAATCAAGAATAAACAATTATTATTCAAGAAAGTTAGTATTAAACAAATATCAAATCCAAGAAAGTCCACTCATCAACGTTACTAATGTTTATTTTTAGCGTCCATGATTCGAGGATTAATGATTGACCCTTACTTATATCTATATATATTTATAAAATCTTAATTTGAATACTATGTATTTTCTTATTATTTCAAATTGGACAACTACGATTAATACATTAGGCTTACACATAATGTAACTCTTCAAATTTTATGATGGAATCAAATTGTACTCCACCATGATATTTATTAATCTTAATAATGTAATTAAGAAAATAAATTAATTATGGAATACTATACTTAAATTAAGTTTTAAGAACAAAATCAATTATTTAATTAAAAAGTCCAAATTCTAATTATAGGTTAATTAATTTTTATAATTAAATATTAACACAAAACTGAAAATTAAATCCTCACTTATAAGAAGATTTTACCTTTAAAAGTTTTTCTTTCCATTATAAATACAAGTGACATATCTCATGGTTAGGGTATAAGAATGTCACACATTTAAGAAGGAATGAAGGATTTTTTTTTAATATAAAAGTTTATATAAGTCTATTATTATAAGGTCTTTTGAGAGATATTAAAAAAAAAAACCATGCAGACTGTTTAAGCTCAAAATGAATAATATCATATTAATGTCGGAATTGCAATTCCAATAAGTGGCATCGTCTGTGAAAAACAAAGCAATGACCCTCAGGTTTGGGCAGGCTTGGGAACCAAGTTTATTTATGATGGACTATCGGTTAGTAGAAGAAACAACACGGCAACTCGTATTCTTGTACCGTTGACAGCTGAAGTTACAGAAGGAAAAGCCTAACGATCGAATCTTGGTAAAGCTTAACCAACTGCGGTGCCTGTGACCAGGGACAGCTAAAGTCTACCGTTAGAGAAGACTGGCAGTTTAACATGTAATAAATTATTGTAGACAGTGAAAGTTAGTGGACTCTGTTCCTTGTGAACGTGGAGTGGACGTAAAATATGTTGGCATTTGAACCACTATAATCTTTGTGCTATTTACTTACTTTGATTTATTTATTTATCATTGCTCTTTTCAAAAGTCAGTTGATTACTGAATGGGGTACATCCAGTTACTTATCCTTCCATATGCGTATTAACTTTGATAAATAACCTGTTGGAAACGGAGATATTTAAATAAATATTCCGGAAATAAATATTTAATTTTGTGAAAATTAAATATTACAGAATCGATCTACGTTGTGAGTAGATAATCGTGGCATATTTATTTTCTCAAATCCGTGTTTCGGTGAGTGAGAAATTGATCCGCGAAGGTGACACGTGGCGTCATTATTACATGATTAATTAAGACAAGACATGTAATAATTATGACATCCCACATTGGGAATATAACATTGTCTTAACAGGTTTAAATACAGTTACACTGATATGGTGTAATAACTGAGTGTGCTAGGGACGTTGTATAACGTGCCCGCCGTGTGCCCACGCGCGCCGCCGCCGCCGCCCGCCTCGGCCTTCGGCCTCTGCGAGACCGCAGGCCGAGCCCGAGCCCGAGCCCGTGACTAGAGACCCGGACCCCGGTTCGTGGTTCTTGGTCTTTGGGTGGTCTTTGGGCCTTGGGCCTTGGCCCGTTACGACCTTATCTTTTTGGTCAACAGAAACGAGCTTGATGGGCTCATCGGAATGGGTCAAGTGACTGGGTCAGGTCCAGTCAACACAGATGCACACGTGGCCTGCGACGTGGCTGTCGAGTCAGCACACGTGCGCATTGACGTGTCTGCGGGGGTTACAAAATGTGCTGCAATTCAAACAGCACGTTCCCGAGATGTACGCGCCGTAACTGTCCGATCCGGGAGACACGCGTCGTAACCGCTGTCTGTCATCATGTCTCCAGCACGCTCCCCAGGTGGTGGACTGCCTATAAATAGGCATCCTAGGCAGCATACATTCTCACTTCCAAAAATAGAGCTTTTGTTGCTTTTCACATGAGTTCTTCCACTAGCCAACTCTGCTCCTGCTCCTCTCCAGTTCGCCGGAGCTCTGTCGACTGCGGTGCTGCCTCGACCGAGACGAAGCCGTTTTACCTTTGGGGACAATCCGCTAAGAACCGAGCACTACGGTGGCGTAATTGTCTTGCGGGAAGAGTTCCTCTCGACTCGGCTGCTAAGTTTGATCCGTTGTTTTTGCATTATTTCAATTAACTGCAAGAGTTACTTGTTCTGTTCTACACTCTTCGTCTTGTATTCAGTTCTCAGTTTTAACATAACCAACAACAGAAAATTTTCAATGGATATCGATGAATTGAATTGCTCAAGGAGAGGCCACAAATATATGGTCCTTTCACCTTTGTGAGATATTTTGTAAAGAGGCCTAAAAAATAAAAGCTTACGAATTGATTCGGCCCAATATTGATAATATCATATTAATATGAGAATTTTAATTCCCACAATATCAAACTAAATTATTAGATATATAAGATGAAGTCTTTTAACTAGTCTCTTTAATCACAATAGGGCTATCAATTACTATATGACTTAATAATTCGGTATAAATGTGCATTATAATTAAGGGTTTGAGTTGAGGGGGTTGCATTATATGGTTACCTAGCTTTCCTATGTTATATGAGACTAAAATCCAACCTTTCAATTTGAATTTGGATGAATAGGATTAAGTTTAAATTTTAATGATTAAATATATAATAAGGGTAATGAGGTAATTAATTTATATTATTATTTCTTATTAACCAATCCAATGTTACGTTATTCCTTGTTTCTCTCTCCCATCAATATTCTCTCTCCTCTATTATTCTTATAAAATTTTAAATAATCATAACTCATTCAATTTAAATTATTTTTTTACATACTATATATCAAATTAAAGATAATTTAATTATCTTTCAAACGAAATTCCTATTACATATGTTCAGAATAAGATAATCGAAGTAAAACTAAATAATGTAATAGGTAAAGCTAAATAAATGTACCATAATATAGAGAATAATGTAATGATATAGTATATTTACCTAATTTCGATGTTGTTCGTATAAAACTGGGGGAAATATTGATTTCACAATTGTGGTTGCATTTTATACATAAAAAAGATGTTCGAGTGCTACATTATGTGTCGTCTTTGTATTATATTATCCATGTTTATTTTGTTTGGTTGCAAGATATAGATCAAATTGTTGCATGAATGGTACATTATGCATGGACTGAGTGATACATTATGTGTCACATGAGTATTACATTATTCATATCTTTTTTTTTTTTGCGTTGCAGTATATAGATCAAAGTGTTGCCTGAATGGTACAATATGTGTTGTGGTACATTATGTATCGGCTTTATATTACATTATTCAGCTGTATGTGCATTATTCATGTATGTATTTTTTTGTGGTTGCATGATATAGATCAAAGAGTTGTCTAAATGATACATTATATATTGACTGAGTGGTACATTATGTATTGATTGTACATTACAGTATTTGACTGTATATTATATTATTCATGTCTTTTTTTTTTTACGGTTGCATGACGTTGATAAAAGTCTAAATGGTGCATTGTATATCAATTGATTTGTACATTATGTGTTCACTGTATATTACATTATTAATGTCTGATTTCTTGCCCAAAAAAGAAACAAAAAGTTCTCTTTATTATCAATCTGTAATTATCTTTATTAGTATTACAGTGTTACATTATTCTTATTATTATGTTACATTATTTAGTTTTAGCTATTACATTATTTGATTTTGCTACAATTACCTTATTCCTAACATATGCAATAGAGATTTCGTTTGAAAGGTAATTAAATTATCTTTAATTTGATATATAATAAGTGAAAAAATAATTCAAATTGAAAAAGTTATGATTATTTAAAGTTTTATAAGAATTATAGAGGAGAGAGAAAAATGATAAGAGAAGGAAAACTAAGAAACAATGTGTGATTGGTTAATGAAAGAGAATAATATAAATTAATTACCTAATCTACCTAATATACCCTTAATTTATATTTAAAAATTAAAAATAAAAATTAATTCATTATTTTATAACCATTAGATTGATAAAATAAATAGTTGAGATTGTGTCTCATATAACATTTAAAGAATGAATAACATGTGATCACTACTCTGAGTTGAGGTTTATTAAATAAATACACTAAGCATACAATATTCTCATGTTAAATTCGGATAGAATTGAATTGGATTCATATCGAATTTGAATATTTATTAAAAAATAATAATAAAATCTGTTTTATTTTATTTTTTGAGCAATTACAAAGTTAAACCTTAATAATTATATAATATAAATTATTCGAGTGTTGTGTGTTAATTAATTTATGATATTGAATAATTATTTGGATTCTTATTACTTTTCATTGTATCGCTTATTTGTAGTGACCCGGTGCCGGAGCAGGGAGTGATCGCCGGTGTAGAGAA